>JZKD02S2319253.1:170325-187111 GCA_000966675.3 Picea glauca | reverse complement strand
AAACCAGTAGATGTTGGTTTTAAGTACCTTGGTTTTTTTTTTAAACCTAATTGTTATACTAGGGATGACTTGAACTAGCTGGAGAAAAAAATTGAAAAACTAATTTTGAACTGGATTCATAGGTGGCTAACTTTAGGGGGAAGGGTCACACTTGTTAAAGTTGTCCTCGAAAGAATACCTGTGTATTGGATTTCTTTGGCTAATATACCAAAAATTATTCTAAACAATATTAGGAGGATGTTTAGTTTCTTGTGGACTAAAAAACTAAAAGAAGGGATGCATTTGATAAATTGGAAAAATATTGCAAAACCAAAAAAGTCGGGTGGGTTGGGAATTAAAAATATTTTTCCTTTGGAAATACCTTGGCAACTAAAAGTTTGTGGAGATGGCTTATGATTCCTGGTCTATGGCATGAGGTGATACTTAAAAAATACCTTAAGAAGAAAATTGTTGTTGAGTGGTTCAGGAAATGATGGAAAAATTGGGCTGGTATTTCAAATATTTGGCGAGCACTCACCTCTTAAATAACTAGTATAACTGATTGGATGGTATGGAAACCTAGAAATGGGAGGGATATCAGAATTAGAGTTGATCCATTGGTTGGGTCTCACACATATTTTAAATTTCCAACGAATCTCATATTTTCACTGAAGGAAAAAGGTATAGAATTCCTTGCACAAGATAGGAATTTTGATTTGGAGGACACAAGTCATACAAGTTGGAAAAAGGTTGAGACTTTAGGACTGGAAGGAGAACAAAAAAATAAATGGAACAATTTTGTTAAGGGATTAGTTGGATCGGGTTTTGAATTAAATTATGAAAAATATATCTTATTGTGGTCCTGGGATACTAAAGGAGGACAGGTAAATGCTAAACAAGCTTATGAAGTCCAATTGTTGGAGGATGTGGAGGAAGAACCAACTTTCTGGTATACTGAACTCTGGAAATGGCAGCTACCTCTGAAATTCAAACTTTTTATTTGGTTAATGCTTGAACAAAAGATTCGTACTTGGGAAAATTTGGTCAAAAGAGGTATTTTTGGGCCTAGTAGATGTGTTTTGTGTGGGAAGAATGAGGAAACATTGTATCATCTATTTGTAGAATGCGTTTTTACCAAAGACATTTGGTTTACAATTATAAAGGATTTAAAACTATTGAGTACTTGGGAAGGAGGACAGATCGCTGAATGTTTACAAAATTGGATAAGGAAGATGGAAATTGGAAATAAATCCCTTGTTATATTTGCTGGGAGGTTTGGAAGCACATGAATCTGGTTATTTTTGAAGATCATCCTCCTAATTTGGTCATAGTTTGCAATAGTATATTACATGATTTGGGAGAAATAATTTTTTCACTTTCTACTAAGCTTAGTAGGATTGATAGGCCTCCTATACTTTACCGAGATCTCATAGTGGGGTTCTTTGATGGTGTCTCACAAGACAGGGGTGCTAAATGCGGGGCTCGAGCTTTGTTAAAATGTCCAGTTTGGGCACTTTCAGACTCAAGATGAATTTTAGTAGAGGAACTAATACTAAGGGTGAACTCCTAGCCTTGTGGTGTATCTTATTTTGTGCATGATATAAAAAGGTAACAAGGTTACAATTGGTTGGTGACTCAAAGATTATTATTGATTGGTTTTCTAATGAAAACAATCTATAGGTGGTCTCTCTTCAGCCTTGGATGAAAAAAATTTGAGTGTTGAGCGGGAGTTTTCAGGAACTTAAAGCTCAACACATATATAGATATTACAACAAGGAAGCTGACCAGCTCTCAAAACAAGCTTTGATACTGGATGAGGATGGAATATATTTTGCAGTGGGTACAGAAGGACATTCAAGAAATTTTGAAAGATTAGCTATTAGTTAAAATTGCATTGTTGCAAGGGTGATGAAATTGTTGATTAAGGTTGGTTGTCATTAATGTCAACCCTTGAAGAAAGTCCGGTAATGAATTTAGGTAGCATAAAGGTTTGGGTAATGGACCCAAGGTTGTTTAATGTATAATGGTATGAGTTTTAATATATTTGAAGGTAATACTATTCTATATGGATAGTACATGTCATTCCAATTATGGTGGTATGTGGAACGTCACATAACACCTCACGGTTTGAGAGTTATGGCCTTACGAAGTTGGAGGACCCTCATATGTTGGCTTGAAGCCCAAAAAGGTCAAAGAAATCAAAGAGATTTCAAAGAAGAAATTATTATTTAAATGATAAAGTAAAGTGACAAAGTCAAGAAGGATTATTTAAATAATAAAGTGAAGTGACAAAATCAAAGAAGATTATTTAAATGATAAAGTGAGGTGACAGAGACAAGGAGGAATGTTTAAATGATAAAGTAATGGAGAACTTTATAATTATGGAAAGTGGTTAACCCTAAAAATGAGGAAAATAGGTTAAGTGACCTATAAATGGGTTAAGTGACCTAGAAATAAGTTAAGTGACCTAGAAATGGATTAAGTGACCTAGAATATGCTTCTAAGGAAGATATTTGGAGAGTATAAATAAGAGACAAGGCTTTCTCATTTTACATCGCACTTGAGCATATTGAATATCTATAGGTGACTGAGGTAACCAAAGGATACCTAAGCCAAATTTCATAGGGAAGGTGAAGAAAAGAAGGTCGGAATTCAAGGGAGGATAAATTCTTTTGATGATGCTTTCTAAGATCCATTCAACAAATATTCCGTGCGGGGCACGCTCTACAAGGTCACTCTCTAGAATAAGCCAGAATTTAGCAAGGTATGTGATCATATACACCAGGTCTATTACAGAGTTACAAATCGTATTTGGATGATGATATTGATGAGGAATTTTGGTTGAGGTACATGTTGGGTACATGGTTGAGACAAGTAGTTGATGAGTTGGCACACACATGAGGTGTATAGTTGATGATGTTGGTACACATTGATGAGTCATAGTTGAGAGTAGTTGACACATGATTGGTACATGGTACATGGTACATGGTACATGGTACATGGTACATGGTACATGGTTGGATGCACTTGTTTATGGTACAGGTTGATTACAGGTTGTTTGGTACAGGTTGGTGCATGGTTGATGCACTTTTTATGATACAAGTTGATTAGAGGTTGAGGTACAGGTTGATGCATGGTTAATGCATGGTTCAGGTTTATTGGTACAGGTTTACAATGGTATATCTCACAATGATAGTGTGACAGTGGTTCCATCATTCTACTTCTACTTCAGGGCGGTTGGACGAGGCAATGACATGTGGTTGTAGCCACCTTCCGATTGTAGCTGGAGAACATAGGGGGTTGTAGCCTCCTTTTAGTTGTAGCCAGAGAATAGGGGAGTTGGATCTTCCCTCAGGTTGTAGCCTGAGAAATAAGGGGGTTGGAGCCTCCTTCCAGTTGCATCTAGAAAACAAAGGAAGTTGGTGCTTCTAATGAATGTAATTCTTCAAGACATATAAGAAAAAACATTATGTGGTTTTCTCCTTCTTTTGGTTTCCACGTAAAACATTGGTGTACTGTGTATGTGTATGATTGTTCATTTGTTGCTTTCTTATTTACTCTGCAGTTATTGGATGATAATGCTACATTGATATAACACTTGGATTATATGGTTAAAAAGGATCAGATTACTCTATTACTGATTCACCCCCCCTCTCAATAATCAAACAATTGGTATCAGAGCAGGTTCCTTCAGAAATTAGTTTAACCACTAAAAGGTAGATCATGGAGAGAAACAACTTGTATAAAAATGGAATACCATAGTTCAATGAATAGAAGTATGCATTTTGGACCATAAGGATGAAAACATATATACAGGCATAGGGATTTGAAATTTGGCAATCAATTGTATATGGATACACAACACCAACAGTTACGCTAACAAATGACAAAGAAGTGAAACTCGGTCAGAATAATTCCAAATCCAAAAATGCACTTCTGAATGGTCTTAGTGAAACAGTATTCACCAAAGTTGCACATTGTAAATCTGCTAAATAAATTTGGGACAAACTTCAAAATATTTATGAAGGAGATTCAAAATTCAAAGCGGCAATGCTTCAAACTTACAGAGGCCAGTTCGAACAACTTAAGATGAAGGAAGATGAGAATATTGCAGCTTAATTTTTATGATTTGATGAAACAGTAAATGCAATCATAGGATTGGAAGAAGAAATCAAAGAATCTGTAATTGTTCAAAAAGTACTAAGATCTCTTCCTATGAGATTTGACCCTAAGATATCAGCACTAGAAGAAAGATTAGATATAAACTCAATAAGTATGGACGAATTACAATTTACATGGAATATTCACAGCATATGAAATGAGAACTAAACAGGAAAATCTAGATATAAAAGAAGGATCCAAAAAGTCAAAGCAAAAGGGAAGGAAAAAAGAAGAACATAGAAGCAGCAGTGACGTCTCGGAAGATGATGAAGAAGTGGTCAAATTTGTCAAAAGACTGAACAAGGGAACCAACGGTCGGTATAGAGGAAAGATTCCTTTAATTTGTTTTAATTGTGATGGTATTGGTCATTTTGCTAACAAATGTCCTTATAAGAAAAAGAGAAATGATGAATTTTACTCAAAAGAAAAACAAACATATAAAGGAAAAAGAACCACAAAGAAAGTTTTCAAGAAAAGCTTATGCACCAAAGAAGACATCTCATCATCAGATGAAGATGAAGTCAATGACAGTGAGACAGAAAGACTTCTATTCATGGCAATAGAATACTCTGATAAAGAAGACTTTGAAGAAGAATATGAATAAGCCAAAGAAGAATATCAAGAAGTCAAAGAAGAAATTGAAGAGGCAGAAGTTGACTACCGAGAGGAATTAATGTGTGCCATAGAAGTTATCAGAAGAGAAAAGAAGAAAAACAAGAAACTACAAGAAAAACTAGACAAGAAAGAAGACTCAAGAACTAGAACAAATGATCACAAATTTGAAGGTTCAAATAAAAGAAGATAAAAGAATTGAAGAAGCACTCAAAGAAAAGCTAGAAGAAAAAGACAAGATCATTGGAAATTTGGAAGTAGAGATTGTCACATTAAGAAAGGATCTTCAAAAGAAAAATATGCAGAACAACTCAAAAGTTTTGGATGACATTATCAACAGTAAAAAATCTCATCATGACAAGTCTGGACTTGGATAAAATCAGACAGAAAAAGGATCAAGCTCCAAAACAACATAGCAAGAAACATATCCAAAAAGATTTGTAAAAACAATCAAGGGGGATAGGAAGATCTACAAGGAATATTACAAGGACACTCCTCCACCGATAAGATTCATATTTCAAAATCAACAACCGACAAATAGTCCTTAGGAAGAAGAAGAATTCATAAGAGTACCTCCTTTCAAAAGATCTTCAACTCCCATGTATCAAACTATATTTTTTGGTTTATGTTATGCATGTAATAATTTTAGACATAAAGCTATGAATTGTAGAGCTAACAACAAGAACAAAAGCAAATTTGAAAGTCATGCACAAAGGGTTTATCCAAGAAGGCCTAGTAAAACATAGAGAAGAAGTTACAACAGGTTTGAATCTTTGAGCACTGAAGTGGAATGTTACAAATGTAACAATTTTGGACACATAGTGTTGGCCCTTGACAAAGTTTTGGAGAACCTTGGTCATGTTTGACCATTTTTGGGACTTCGATAGGCTGGTCGAAGGCGGAGCGCAAGGCAAAGCAGAGATCGCGGGATCTCGGCCCCTTTTTAGGGTATTTTGGGGTTTAGGTTTTATGTAACAGGTATGGGATGTCAACCCATGGGTTTACCCATGCCTTGGCCCCTTTTGTAATGTATAAATAGATATCTAGATGATGTAAGAAACACACTAGATCTAGGAGAGACGTGGTGCTAAGTGTTATATTGTGTTGAGTGCAAGTGATGTAAGTAGTTGGATCTACGTGATTAAGCTAGCTTTGTGCATACTATGTGCATGATAACTTGCAGAGCTAAGTGCAAGTGATTGTAGAGAGGTTGTGTTGTAACCTAGCTCGGGGAAGGAGGGTCTAGCGAGGTGCGTACAGATCTCCTGTCCTATGCGGAGTGGGTTCTTGAGGCTTTGTGCTTATAGAAGATTGACATAAGACAATAAAGAAGAGAAGAGTTAGTGGGCGTAGCCCCACACTGGGGTGAACCACATATATCCTATGTTGTGGTTGCTTTGTGCATTATAGTTGTTATGTTATTGATGTGATTTATTCTTAGTGCAGTGATACATGTTAGATGCACCTAATATAATAGTATCTTAGTGCTTAGTGATGGGAATGAATGCTATATCTGATCTAATTCTATATGCTAAGTGCTTGGATATATTAGATCTTGTGAATATTGTGTTGTTCTGTAATTAGGGTTTCCCCCTATGAAGTGAATATTAATGAATTTTAACTGCTAAGTACTATCTTAAGTGTTGTAATCACATATCTGTGTCCCATCTAGGTTGTAGACACTTGAGTCCTGCAACCACCCCTATCTCTACCTTGGGTGAGACTTCATCTACTTCGCAGGTGTTGCCGAAAGGGTCGATAGTTAGGGTTTTGTTGGTGCGATGTTGAAGCGTTGAACCCCGAGTCTGCCCCTGTGCCAACAAATGGTTCCGTTGTTGGGACCTGAAACTTTGATTGCTGGGAACTAAGGAAAAGAACGCTTTGTGCATAGATTTGTTGCTTTAGTGCACAGTATTCTACTTGACTGTGAAGCTTTGTGCTAAGAAAGGAATCAGATCTGAAGAAAAGAGGTAATATCTTAAAGCTGTGTGCTCTGAGAGAGGTAAGATAAGTGAAAATTTTTGTTTCGAAAGAATGGATCTAGGTATATCTAATAGATTTTGTGTTAGTCTGAAAACTAGGGCACATCTAGAAGAAAGAAGATTGGATATGAGTAGATCTGGTAAGAATAGTGAAAGATATGTTATTCCTATGCATAGAAAGAATGTTTGGACTAACAAATGGATGCAGGATCCTAGAAATAATTTTTTTCAGGTTGGTTATTGTGATCCCAGTGTGCAATACATGAAAGGTTGGGGGTCATTTAAGAGAAAGAGAGGATTAACTCTTTGTTATAGTTGCAGAAGACTGAGACATCCTGCTAAGGATTGCCCTAGTAGAGGTCCTAGTTGTCTTTGTTGTAAAGCTTTGGACCATGAAGTTTTGGATTGCCCAAGAATGATTGATAAAGTTGAAAAGATGAACATGAGACAAGAAAACCATGAGACAGGCCAAGAAACTAAGGATATGATAGAACCCCAGAAAGAAACTAAGGATATGATAGAACCCCAGAAAGAATCAGAGACTGTATTAATACAGATGAAAGAAACCATGAATGATCATAGAGATATCAACTTATCAGAGATCTTAAACGATAAGGAGTGCATAGAAACAAGAATAAGAGCCTTTGACATAGACTGTGTTCTGGATGAGGAAACACAGGTGAATATCATGACAGAAAGAACTTGGAAAATTTTGGGAAAACTTGCTATGGTTCCTTCATTGGGAGGAATAGGATTCTCTAAAGGAAAGATGATAACCCTATGTAGAAGACTTACCCAGATAACTATGAGTGCTCATGGAACTTCGACAGAGGAAGAATTTGAGGAAGTTAAATTTGTTGAGAACAACACCCCATTTTCTATTTTTCTAGGAAAAACCTGGATTGAGAAAGATCATATACGAATGAAATAAGAAGAGGAGGAACTAGAACAGAAAAAGCAATAAATAAGGGATTTCATGGCTAGGATAATAACATACTTACTGGAAGAACAAGAGGATCAGTCGAAGCTACTAAGGACCAGAGATCTGGACGTCGAAGTTGAAAGAACACAGGAATACTTGAAACACATGTCTTTACAAGAGAGTAGAGCACCTACCCCAGAAAGAGAAGAAGTATTACCTTCAAACCCTATGAAAGACCCTCCACAGTGAGAAGTTACTATGCCAAGAGGAGATAAGAACAATAATAGAAAGAGGAAACCAGTAACTCAGATTATAGGAAAGAAAGCTAGAAAGCTCAGTAAGAAGAAAGCAAAGTTAGAGAAATTGCAGGAAGTTCCAAAGAGAACTTCGTAGAAGGGAGGTTTGCAGCACTTGAACTTCGCCAGAATAACAGAACAACGAAGATTGGCACTTCGCCATGGCGAAGAAATATGACCGTTGGAGGTGTTCTGACCGTTATCCCAACGCTCCAGAATGGCTCGAACCGCAGTAATGGCCAGAAAGATCTCCATTGGACCGTTGGGACGACGCCATAACGGATGGAATTGCATTGATTGAGGCATTATTGCCCATTGGAGGAGTCTGTTACGATGTTGTCTATTTATCCCATCGAGTGTTGTACCGAGAAAACTTTTGCCAATTGTGATTATCTGAGCCCATAGAGAACTAGTTGCTTTCACACAGTTCTATTGAGAGCTTGCCACCCGTTAGGTTACCATGATTGTTTGTTCACCGACATGAGATACCTAATCTCGAGCGTGCATGTCGGGTGACTTCAACATAGTAGAGAAATTCGTCAAAGAGATCCTCATAGACCTCATTGCTGAGAAGGTCATGTCCACAGGAGTCCAAGCCTCGTCGACGAGAGGAGTGCAAGCATCCTCGTTTACTGCTCGTGGATCTGGACCATCCCGAGCTGCAATAGAGAAACAAACCAAGCATTGTGATGACTTGGTGAATGTGAAGCTCATCCCATCTATCCTGCCCGACTATATCCTGCCTCTGGCTGGCATGGTGAGCCATGACAGTGTCCCAAGGGACTTCGACTACACCTTGATTACTGCGTACCTCTCGAAGGGGATACGCGCAGTAGGACCATAGTTAGGACTAATCATGACGTTGAATATCAGTGAATTCAACTTGGGAGACCACAAGAACTATGGCATGCTCGCCCCACACAAGTATTTGACCAAGACAAAGGGGAAGAATTTGAATATCATTCCCCGGTCATGGACTATGGACATCGCGAGGTCCACTATCCTGAACGTGATGAAGATACCACACTTTGGAAGGCATCAAGAGGTTAATGTGTGCGTTAAAATATTGTTGTCTTGCTTCCATGGTGGTTATCTATGGATAGACAGACGCATCACCGTAGATCCAACGCTAATCCATCAGATCACCGGATTAAGCATGCAAGGACCAGACCCACAAGAATTTTATCCAGGGAAGGTTGCAGATCGTGCCCTAGTGCAGAAAATTAAAGATACCTATGGCGATGTGGAGAAGGGGAAGCAAGGCTACAAGGTAGCTTCCATTCATAATGGAACAGTGTGCCCAACCTACCAGTTGATCGCTGGTAAGATAGTAAGGAATAACAGACCCACGTAGATCACAGGGTGCGTTGTTGACCTCGCGGGAAAATGCATTGAAGGACTACAGATGAAATGGGCAAGTTACCTCATCAACCAGTTAGAACAAGACTGTCGCAAAGCTCAGGATCAGGGCTATGAGTTTCATTTTAGTTGGCTACTGATCCTCATCACTTTCATTGCCTAGGAGATGCCGAAAGGAGAGACCTTCCCTGAGATTGATCCATCCGAACCCCTAGCTGTGAATTTCACCACGCTCTGGTATTCGAGCGACATGGTGAAACAATGGAAGTCAAATGCAGTGTTCCACACCTACAACCTGTAGTTGAAGAGGGTTATTGATTCTTTCCCTCATATGATGCCGAACACCCTGCATAGGTTCATATCATTTGTGAAGTTTTGCACAGATAGACATTTTATTTATATCACTGTGCGCGGAGACGAACATAAAGAAGAGCTCCAATCTTATTATAAGCTCACTAAGGAGGACATGGAAGAAATAACTAAGGAGTGGCCTGCAGATCTCCTTATACCAGTCAACCAAGAAGAACTGACTGACCCCGACCTCATCGGAAGTCCTGTGGTTACTCGCGAAGATTATGATGCACCCAACAGTAGTAGAAGGAAGAAAAAGGAAGAGGTGCAGGAGTGGAACAACGCCTCAAAAGAGAGTGCTTCAGAATCACCTGGAGGGGGAGGTGATGACGAAGTAGACAAAGAAGAGGACAAAGGATAAGAAGACAAACAAGGCGAAGTAACATCGCTTAGGGATCCTCTTGATGAATATGAGACCTCCAAGAAAAGAAAGGTTTCCCCCACAAAACCTATATCATGGAAGAAGTCCAAAGCTAGTAAACCACAGATGCGGACTATGCTCACAATGGATGACATAGATTTCATCATCGCCACTATCTCAGATACCTCAAAAGATATCTTATAGCGCAATGAAGCCAAATAAGAGACCATGTATGAAATAATTGAAGAAGATCTTAAAGGGGTACAACAAGCCCTCTACTCCAGCTGCACAGTGTCTACTTCACCCTCATCATCAGAAGGAATAGAGTTGGGAGATGAGATTTCCCAGCTACACCGAATAGAAGACGTGACCGAAGCTCGCCTTTGTCATGTTCAGGAAGAAAAAAAATAGGCCATAGAGGCCTTAAATCAAGCAAACGATGAAGCCATAGAGCAACATCGAGTTGCGCAATAGGAAAAAGACGACATCCAAGCCAAGTTTGCAGAGGATAGAGAGAAAATCCAGGAGGAGAAGGAACAACTTCTCCCAGAGAAGATTGGAGTTAAAGAAGCAGTTACTAGAGCACTTTGCTTTGTGATGGGCTTAGAACAGATGGAAGAAGACCCAGTAAGGAAGCTTGTCGAAGCCATTCAGCAGCTCCAACAGAGGGTAGCAGAACTGGAGTTACAAGCAGTGTCAAGCACTCTGCAGGAAGTGTGAGACTAGAGAGAAGAAACTGCTCAAAGTGCACTCCAGAGAATCAAGGCATTGACCTTAAAATTTAAACAACTCAGCAGTCAAAGTGCACAGACTTACGAGTGCCTTGCAAAGGACCCTGAACTAAGGACACTGGAGTCACAGCTTTAGGAGGCCAAGCAACAAGAAGCAACAGTGCAAGCATAGTTGAAGCCACTATCAGCGATCGAGAGGATGAGATGATCCTAGGAATAGCGCACAGTTCAACAACAAGTCCATGCCATACAGTGTAAGGTCATGGAAGTGACTCAGCGACTCCAGCCAGTGCAGGATGCAGCATGCATACTTTTTGAGGAGATTGAAGGACGAGGAGCAGAATTGGAACAAGTGGTCACCACAATGGAACAACGCTTGGAAGGACCTATGACAGAGAAGGTTATTCAAGAGTTTGTCGAGCAAGAGGCTTTGGTGAAACAATAGGTCGAGGCAGCTCGGGCCAAGCTCGAGGCATTTGAGGTATATTTACCCAGATCAGAGTGACTTGAGACGAGTCACAGGTGATTTTGGGGGGGTTGTTTGCCCTTGACCAAGTTTTGGAGAGCCTTGGTCATGTTTGACCATTTTCGGGACTTCGATAGGCTAGTCGAAGGCGGAGCACAAGAAGAAGCGGAGATCACAGGATCTCGACCCCTTTTTAGGTCATTTTTGGGTTTAGGGTTTATGTAACGGGTATGGGATGTCGACCCATGGGTTTACTCATGCCTTGGCCCCTTTTGTAATGTATAAATAGATATCTAAACTATGTAAGAAACACACTAGATCTAGGAGAGACGTGGTGCTAAGTGTTATATTGTGTTGAGTGCAAGTGATGTAAGTAGTTGTATCTACGTGATTAAGCTAGCTTTGTGCATACTGTGTGCATGAGAACTTGCAGAGCTAAGTGCAAGTGACTGTAGAGAGGTTTTGTGTTGTAACCTAGCTCTGGGAAGGAGGGTCTGGCGAGGTGTGCGCAGATCTCCTTTCCTATGCGGAGTGGGTTCTTGAGGCTCTGTGCTTATAGAAGATTGACAAAAGACAATAAAGAAGAAAAGAGTTGGTGGACGTAGCCCCACACTGGGGTGAACCACATATATCCTGTGTTGTGGTTTCTTTGTGCATTATAGTTGTTATGTTATTGATGTGATTTATGCTTAGTTTAGTGATACATGTTAGATGCACCTGATATAATAGTAGCTTAGTGCTTAGTGATGGGAATGAATGCTAGATCTAATCTAATTCTATATGCTAAGTGCTTGGATAGATTAGATCTTGTGAATATTGTGTTGTTCTGTAATTAGGGTTTCCCCCTGTGAAGTAAATATTAATGAATGTTAATTGCTAAGTTCTCTGTTAATTGTTGTAATCACATATCTATGTCCCAATTAGGTTGTAGACACTTGAGTCCTGCAACCACCCCTGCCTCTACCTCGGGTGAGACTTCATCTGCTTCGTAGGTGTTGCTGAAAGGGCCGATAGTTAAGGTTTTGTTGGTGCATTGTTTAAGCATTGAACCTCGGGTCTTCCCTTGTGCCAACACATAGCCAAAATTTGCATAATGGCAGTCCCTCCTAGAGAACCGCAATAGAATAACAACAATCACAGACAAGAACCTCAGAAAAGGACATGGATAAGAAAGCAATATCAGTATAGCAATGAAGAATGCACACTCTCTCTACAAGATAAGCAGAAGAAACGTGGTTGGTATGTTATCAGTGGGTGTTCCAAACACATGACAGGTGATAGAGACAGGTTTCTTACATTACGAAAGGAAAGATATGGATCAGTCTTCTTTGGAAATGATGATTCAACCAAAATCATTGGAAAAGGCATAGCCAGAATTGGGAACAAGAATACAAAGGCAAAAAATGTTCTACTAGTAGAAGATATGAAACATAATCTTCTAAGTGTGAGTCAAATGTGTGACCAAGGTCATAAAGCTACTTTTGATTCACAAATGTGCGAGATAAGAAAAGAAAGTTCAAGAAAATTGATTTCTACAGCTGCGAGAACTTCAAGCAACATATATGTGTTAAGTGAAATTGGAAATCAAAAGTGTTGTCTAGGAAATGAAGATGAAATTTGGCTATGGCACAGAAGAATGGGTCACATACATTTTGATAAGCTTATCAAAGTCAGCAAAAGAGAAGCAGTCAGAGAAATGCCCCAGATCACGAAACCAACCAACACTTTATGCAAGCATTGTCAACAAGGAAAGCAAACAAAGACCAGGTTCAAATCAAAGGAATATTCAACAACAAGACCATTGGAAATTGTGCATACTCATCTAGTTGGACCAACTACAACAAAGGGATTAAAAGGTGAGAAATACTTTATGTTATTAATTGATTATTATACAAGAATGATATCATTTTGTTTTCTCAAGAATAAGTCAGAAGATTTTGAAAACTTCAAGATCTACAAGGAAATGGTTGAAAATGAAATGGATTCAAAAATCAAATGCTTGAGATCTGATAATGGAGGAGAGTTCACTTCAAAGGAATTTATGGACTACTACAACAGTCATGGAATAAAAAGGCAATTATTCATTGCTAGGACACCTCAACATAATGGAGTTGTTGAAAGAAAGAACAAGACAGTACAAGAAATGGCTCAAACATTACTAATGGATTCAAAATTGATAGATATTTTTTGGACACGGACAGTGCATACAATAGTTCACATTCAAAAGAGAGTAATGCTCATAAACAACATTGACAAAACTCTTTACGAGCTATGGAAAGGAAGACCAGCAAATGTAAAGCACTTCAAAGTTTTTGGAAGCAAATGCTACATCAAAAGAGAACATGGCAGAATGAGAAAGTTTGACTCTCATGTGGACAAAGGAGTACTTCTTGGTTACTCAAGTACAAGAAAATCATACAAGTGTTACAACCTGAGATTGAATAAAGAAGTGGAAAACATCAACGTAACAATTGATGAACAGGTAGACAAGAATTAAAGGAAGAAGAAAATGAATCAATGGAACAAATTTACGAAGAAGAAACAAAAGATGAAAAGGAAGGGGAAGACGAAGAGGATTCGACGGAAATATAAGACGGAAATATAAGAGCAAGTTCAACAAGTAACTCCAAAAACACCTAGAAGACAGGTACAGAAGAATCATCCTTTAGATCAGATGATTGAAAAAAAAGATGCAGGAGTTGAGACTAGACGAAGAATCCATTCACCAGAACAAATGCACCTAGCACTCACATCTATGATTGAACCAACCTATTTTGAAGAGTCCATCAAGGATGAATTTTGGAACAAGGCCATGGATGAAGAATTGGATCAAATAGAGAAAAATGACACTTGGGAATTGGTTCCAAGACCAAAGGATAAGAATGTGATCGACACAAAGTGGGTATATAGGAATAAATTGAATGAAGATGGACAGATTACAAGGAACAAAGCTAGATTGATATGTAAAGGATATGCATAGGTTGAAGGAATCGATTTTGAAGAGACATTTTCCCCAGTTTTCAGAATGGAAGCAATCTGATTGCATTTAGCTTATGCATGCTCCAAAAATATTAAAGTGTATTAGATGGATGTAAAATCATCTTTTCTGAATGGGGAACTTGAAGAAGAAGTCTACATGGAACAACTAAAAGAATTTCATTTGTCAAAGAACGCAGATTATGTGTGTAAATTAAAGAAGGCCTTGTATGGTCTAAAACAAGATCCTAGAGCATGACACTCTAGACTAGATAAATATCTACAGCAGGCAGGGTTCATAAAATGAAGTGCAGACAACAACCTCTACATCAAGGTAAGTCAAGATAGCATTTTATTAATTGAAGTTTATGTTGATGATATTACTTTTGGTAGTGATGATGACAGGTTAAGCCAGAAATTTGCAAAGGATATGCAGAATGAATTTGAAATGTTATTACTTGGAGAACTATCCTTCTTTCTGGGACTTCAGATACGTCAAAGCAACCAAGGAGTTTTTATTTCTCAAACCAAGTATATTAGAGAAATGCTAAAGAGGTTTGGAATGGAAGATTGCAAACCAATTATCACTCCCATGCAAACCAGTTGCAAGTTAAGCAAATATGATGATTCAAAGTTTACATATCAGAGGCAATATAGGTCAATGATCGGTAGCCTACTATATGTGACAGTATTTAGACCAGATGTAATGAAGGCAGTTGGACAAGTGGCATGATTTCAAGTAGCACCAAATAAATCACACGTGTTAGCAGTGAAGAGGATTTTCATATATCTCAAAGGAACATAAGAATTTGGATTATGGTATCCAAAAGGAAAGGATCTATCTCTTATTGCCTACACAGATGCAGATTGGGTAGGTTGTATTGATGACCGACGAAGCACCAATGGAGTAGTGTTCTACTTGGGTGAGTGTTTAGTATCATGGCTAAGCAAGAAACAATCATCAATATCTCTATCTACAGTTGAGGCAGAGTATATTGCAACAACAACATGTTGTACATAGGTTCTTTGGATGAAACAAAATCTGACAGATATATAGGTTGAGTATGATGAGCCCATTCCAATCTATTGTGATAATACAAGCATCATCAGTATCTCAAAGAAACCGGTGATGCACTCCAAGACAAAGCACATTCCAATTAAGTATCACTTTCTACGGGAACATGTTGCAGAAAAGAACATCAGAGTTGAGTACGTGGGCACAAAAGAACAAGTGGCGGACATCTTTACAAAACCACTTCCACAGGAAGCCTTTGAGTATCTTCGCCGGAGACTCGTATTTATTTCTACTCCAAAATGAATTATTTTGAATGTGTATCTTATATGTCTTAGATGTACACGAGGAAGCACCGTAAAGAGGATAGTTCAGTTAGGGGGAGCAACCCCAGATGGAAAGATACCTTTGCCATTGATGAAAAAGGGGGAGAGATTTATCAAATGCAGAGGACAGAGGCATGATTCTAGGGGGAGCAATGGTCACAGAGATGTAGAGGACAGAGGCATGGTTTCAGGGGGAACATGAATGATATGAATTCAGTATTGCATGAAATGATTTCAGTGTTGCATCAAAGTGTTGTCATCAATTCCAAAGGGGGAGATTGTTGATTAAGGTTGGTTGTCATTGATGTCAACCCTTGAAGAAAGTCTGGTAGCGAATTATGGTAGCACAAAGGTTTGGGTAATGGACCCAAGTTTGTTTCATGTATAATACTATGAATTTTAATATATATGAAGGTAATACTATTCTATATGGATAATACATGTCATGTCATTTCTGGTGGTATGTGGAACGTCACATAACTCCTCACAGTTCGAGAGTTATGGCCTTACGAAGTTGGAGGACCCTCATATGTTGGCTTGAAGCCCCAAAAGGTCAAAGAAGTCAAAGAGATTGCAAAGAAGAATTATTATTTAAATGATAAAGTAAAGTGACAAAGTCAAGAAGGATTATTTAAATAATAAAGTGAAGTGACAAAATCAAAGAARATTATTTAAATGATAAAGTGAGGTGACAAAGTCAAGGAGGAATATTTAAATGATAAAGTAATGGAGAACTTTTTAATTATGGAAAGTGGTTAACCCTAAAAATGAGGAAAATATGTTAAGTGACCTAGAAATGGATCAAGTGACCTAGAATATGCTTCTAAAGAAGATATTTGGAGAGTATAAATAAGAGGCAAGGCTCTCTCATTTTACTTCACACTTGAGCATATTGAATATCTATAGGTGACTGAGGTAACCAAATGATACCTAAGCCGAATTTCAGAGGGAAGGTGAAGAAAAGAAGGATGGAATTCAAGGGAGGATAAATTCTTTTGATGATGTTTTCTAAGATCCATTCAAAAAATATTTCATGTGGAGCACGCTCTACAAGGTCATTTTCTAGAATAAGCCAAAATTCAACAAGGTATGTGATCATATATACTAGGTCTATTACAGAGTTACAAATCATATTTGGATGATGATATTGATGAGCGCTTTTGGTTGAGGTACATGTTGGGTACATGGTTGAGACAAGTAGTTGATGAGTTGGCACATACATGAGGTGTATAGTTGATGATGTTGGTACATA
>JZKD02S2319253.1:141764-152666 GCA_000966675.3 Picea glauca | reverse complement strand
TCATATGATTCTTTAGATATGTCCCCTTTACCAAGCATATTCAACATATCTAGACAGTCATCCCTTACTCCTTTTAATAATATTGTTTTAAGAATATCCTTACTTACATCGGGGTAACTGGATCTGTGTAGATTATACTGTAGTCTTTCCACAAAGTCCTCTAGATTTTCACCCTCTTTCTGTATCATCTTGAATAATTCCTCTCTTTTCTCTCTTGTTCAACAATAGTCTTGATATTTGTGCAGAAATTTATGTTTCATCTGATCCCATGTTGTGATTACATGACCTCCAAGACTCATGAACCATCTTAATGCATTTCCCTTTAATGTTGCTGGGAATAGCTTTTATTTTTGAGCATTGGAAATGTAATCATAACTTCTGCATAATATGTCAAACTCGAAAAGGAATTCATCAGGATCTTCAGAAGATAAACCATGAAAGTTAGGTAAAGCCGAAAGTGGGATATTCTTCATGGGAGCTACTCCTCTAGGGAGATCACCAATAGGAAATCCTAAGGTGGAAAAAGAGTTTTCATCGTTTACCTCTGCTTCAAGACCTACCTGTTCTTCATGGTGCAGTTCTTCATTATACTCATCCATGGTTTCTTCTGTTTGTTCTCCTGCTGCATTGCTCGATCCTCAATGTTTTCTGTTGGTTTCTCAACTGTCTCAGGGCTCCAAATCTCTTTCCCCATTTCAAAGTTTGCTTGAAAGGAAGGTTGAGGCTTTGGTTTTCGAGAGCTTGGTCGCTGAGGAGCAACATATTCAGATTTTGATATAATCTGGTCAATGAGGGTCTTTCTTCCTCCTCTTCCTCTGCCCCTGCCACCTGTAGGGTCAGTTTCCTTGGGGGGTCTGCGTCCTCTCATGCAATCTGTGCATCTAAAAGAAAAACGTAAATGCTTTTGAAATCTATAATTGTCTTCCCCGACAACGACACCAAAATGTTGGTCACTATAATTGCTTATTAATTAAACAATCAAGTGTTACATAAATTGTCAACCCAGGGAAGTCTGTTTATTTCAAAGGCAATCACACACTGTATATACTCAATATCAAAAGAAATCTAGAGTTGTAGTAAAAGTACACTAATCACACCTTGCTTAAACAGACTGAAGTTCTACTTTGATTTATAGTAAAAACAATCTATCTATTGCAGAGTTTTTAAGATTCAAAAGGAAATAACTATCAGAAGAACCCTGTATTACATTAAGAAATAGCAACCTAGGAAAAATGAACTTTTCATCACACTGCAACGAAGATTAACTATTCTATAATAGAGAACAAGACCCTATTCCCCAAAGCAGGAATCTTCAGCACCTGTCTCTGACTATCACACTTTCATAAACTCATCAAACAAAATCACCAATCAGAATGATTAACAATTACCGAAGACTAACTATTATGTAACAGAGAACATAACCTTGTTCCCCAAAGCAGGAATCTTCAACACTTGTCTCTGATTATCACACTTTCATAAACTCGGAATTACCAATCAAAATGATTAACAATTACCTATGAATGAATTGTATGAAAACAATGTAACAATCAGTGGAAGCAGAGTTTCAACAAGGTATGAATAAAAACAATACTAACATACTATAGAAACTAATGGGTGAATCTTGTGAGGAAGGTGGGCCCTTTCCTTCTCACAAGATTCCCCAGAAATGAAAGAAACTAAGAAGAAATGCTCAGAATGATCTTTTATTCATCTGTCAAATGTGTCAAGTTACAATGTCCACTGTGAACACACTCCTTCTCTCTGATTCACTTCTAGCTAAGCCTCCCGTCCTCTCCCTCTAATGTCGATCTCTCACTATTTAAAGAGGAGAATCCTCTTAATACAATTGATCATAAAATTACATGTGTACATACAAATCATATTCTTAGTCTGATCTAATCATCTATGCTGGAATAGGATATGCTGATCTCCCATAGCAAAATTTTGTTACAGTAGTTGAAATGGTGATGGCTTGAGGTGCAGTTGTTGCGGCCGGTGTAACAACTTCCTTATTTATCTGCTTGTTACTATTGTTTGTACTGTTTCATCATCACAAATCACAGACTATTTCAGCAACGAGATTTGCGTCTTGTTTGACTATTTCAGCAACGTGGTCTCAAGCAGCAGCGATGGTTGGTGCTGGCTTAAGGTACGGTTGTTGTGTCCAGTGTAACAACTCCTTCTTGTTACTGCTGTGTGAAATGTTGTTTCAACATTGGAAATCACAGACTGTTTCAACAACGAGATTTGCGTGTTGTTTGACTGTTTCAGCAACGGGTCTTCAAGCAACAATAGTGTATAATTTGCAGTTCAAACTGTTTCAACAACTATATATTTATGATCGATGGCTAAGTATGAGAGTAATGTAAAATTACATGTAAAACAAATTAAACATGTACCAAAGAGAAGAAACGTTATATACCTTTGGAAAAGTAAGTTAAGGTGATAATGTAGGCTTAAATGTGAGTGGGAAAAGGATGTAATGATAGCAAAAAGTATGAACAAAAAGGGACATTATAGGCTCCTAACACCCCACAACTAGATCCCCCTGCACTAGCAGCCCCATCGAAAAATGCTAAGGAATATCCAGGAATTCTAATGACTGTGTTCAGTCTTAACACCTGAGAATTGTTATTTGTGTGTTTTTTGTTGAGTGCTCCTATGGTCTTGTGGGAAACAGTCCACACCGAGGGAGTCTTCCCTTCAAAGAGAACAATGTTGCACTCCTTCCATATGTACCATCTCGTCAAGATTGGAAGACTTTTGGAGGTTGTCTTGTTCAATAGCCTCGAATCCATACTGTCACAAAGAGTCTGTCCATTCCACGGGTAAATGTGAGTTAGGACTTGCACAAGGATAGCCCAAACATACTTTGTAAAGAAACAATGAATAAACAGGTAAGAATTATCTTCAATATTTTCTCTACACAGAAGGCAGATTCCTGGTCCAATCCACCCTTTCTTTAATAGAATATCCCAAGTTAAAATTCTATTCTCATATGCCAACCAAAAAAAGTAAAGAGGTTGAATTACTTTGAATGCATATCTATTATATAATTATATCAAATGGACAAATGTCACTTGTTGAAGTTTTGTTTTTGTCTTGATAAGCATTTCTTTTGGCTATTAGTATAAACCATGTGTAAAAGGATTTAATATAAAAGTAGAAAGATTCTACAAAATGTATATAGATATTAAAATCAATTTACAATATATTAATAAAAAAAAAACATTGCCACTTGGAATCAATTTTAGTAATGTATATGTCATAGTTTATAAAGAAACAAGGCTACATGGTAGCAAATACCTGTCCAAGTCTGAATACATGAAAACAATGCAAGAGATGTCGAAGAGTCTGAATACATGAAAACAATGCAAGAGATGTCGAAGTCTGAATACATGAAAACAATGCAAGAATATAATATATTGTTAACGGTTAGCCAAATTAGCCAAACCAAATCTGAAACTAAATTACTTTAAAATTTTTAGCCAAACTAATTTTGAAACTAAATTATATCAAAATTGTAATTTAAGAAAAGTTATAAATTTTTTAACCAAACCCATTTTGAAACTAAATTACATTAGGGATGGAAATTCTAGGTGAAATTCATGTAAATTTTTATTTGGAAAAATGTAAATGTTTATTTTAATTTGATTCTAGGTGAAATTCATGTAAATTTTTATTTGGAAAAATGTAAATGTTTATTTTAATTTGATTAATAAGATTAAGAAATGAATATTAATTTAAATTTTTAAAAATTATAATTTTAATTATATATATATAACTAAATACTACTTTGATTATAATTTAATTTTAATTAAAAAAAACATTAAAAAATTTAACTTTTACCTATAAGAAAAGAGTTATAAATTTTTAAGAATCTAATTCTTAGGAAGAATCCGAGAATAATGCGTATGTTTAAGAATCTAATTCCATCCGAGTTAGACAATGCCATCCGAGTTCTTATGAAGAATCTAAGAATAATGCGTATGTTTAAGAATCTTCCAAGAATAATGCGTATGTTTAACAATAAAATTACACATTGATGTGAACCCTGACTCCTTGCGGAAACTTCCCGTCCACGCTAGCGCAGAGCCACCAATCTCTGTGATTGACTGAGTGTGAACATTGTTTTAGGTGTGGTAAGTACGCCATTTTCTGCAATTAAATTGCAACCACTGATTGATATTTAGGGTCCACTTTGCCGACTGTTGAAGGACCGAGCAATGTCCTGTTAGGTTTAGGGTAAACTCTAAACAATTTTATTTTTTTTAAATGATTTAATCACAAATTGCTCAAGTTCGATCCAACGATGTTGTTGCTTTGATTTATGTGTTTTTCTGTTTTTATATTATCAATTAAATTTGTCCTTATCACTCATGTTTTCAATAAACAAGGAATAGGCATGAAATGATTAGGTGGAAGAAATATTTATTACACTAACATTGGGGGAAGTGAAGGCAGCAATAAGACTTCAAAATTTTTGGCCAATAAGATATCAGATAAATGAGATTTAAAATTTAAAATTAATCATTATTTTTTAAAACTTTAGATAAAGGGGTGTATATTTTATAGTCAACCATGAACTAATAGAAAGTCAAAGCTAACTCAACACTATATACCATGCCTATCGGTAGGTATAATAACACACCAAAGTTAGGAGGTGGAATTAATTTGGATGCAGTTCTCTAATGTAATTATATTAGATGAACAAATCTCAGTGTTGATTTTTTTTTTTTGAATATTTATTTCTTTTGACTATAAACCATTTGTACACTGTTTTAATATAAAGGTGGGTTGTAAAAACAGTTTTTATAAAAATAACTAAATGATTAAAAAAATGATATAATTTAATTCAAAACAATGAAAAAAATTATAATTCATAAAGTTATAAAAAGAAAAACCCCACAATTGAAAAATAAAACAATAAGAAATTATCATTATAATAATATGCATCATGCTAATATGAGGAGGATGCTAATCATGTGATCATTTAATGTTAGGACTACAAATTGAATTTCAACATTTACCTACCTACGACTTACCCTTTTAAATTCAACTCATCCTGGCTGCGGAAGACATAATTTGTGAATCTGGTAAAAGAGGTATGGTTGGACAAAGGTTTTTATTGGAACCGGATATCCAACTCAGGTTTGTGTGGAAGTTAAAAGAGCTAAGAAGAGGACATAATCATGGGCACGTCAACTAAGAATTGATGGTCTTCGTAGATTAGAGCAGTTGGAGGAGGAGTTGCACTCCTCCTCAATGAAGAACTCTGGAGACAAAATAGCAGAGCAACTTGGCTAAAAAGTGGTGACCAAAACACTAGATTTTTTCATAATTTTGCAACGACACGCAGAAACAAGAAACATATTTGGGAAATCTTGGATGAGGAAGGAAATCATCATAGGGGTCAAGTGGACTTAAAAAGTGAAGCTATCAAACACTTTAAAAGATTTTTTTAAATTGGCATCCCGCCTTCCCCTTTGGATCAAGCTTACACAACTAGTCTCTTTCCTCGCTTTGTTGATGAGGAGGATCTCAGTCTTCTAGATCGACCTTTCTCAAAGTTAGGGATTTGTGAGGTACTAAAACATTTTTCCAAAGACAAAAGTCCAGGCCCCGACGACTGGACGGTGGAATTCTTTACACAGTTCTTTGAGTTACTTGGTGATGATCTGCTTGAACTTGTGGAGGATTCCAGGAACAGAGGAAAGGTCCATAACTCTTTAAAATCTACTTTTCTAGCGCTGATCCCAAAGGAAAACAAGCCTATGACCTTTGGTGACTATAGACCTATTTCTTTATTCAATTTATGTTATAAGATGATTGTGAAGGTGATTGCAAATATATTGAAGCCTATTCTCTCGAAGTCATTGTCAAGTGAGAAAATCGACTTCTTAAAAGGCAGGCAGATACTGGATGCTATTAGGACTGCACAAGAATGTATTCACAGTATAAAACATAAAAAGCTACATACACTTATTTTAATGTTGGATTAAAAAAAATCTTATGATTGTGTTAGTTGGGACTTTCTTAGGTTGATTTTGATTCAAACGGTTTTCAGTTTGCTTTCTATAAACTGGATCATGAGTTGCGTTGTCAATTATTCCT
This sequence comes from Picea glauca, assembly GCA_000966675.3. Classification (NCBI taxonomy): domain Eukaryota; kingdom Viridiplantae; phylum Streptophyta; class Pinopsida; order Pinales; family Pinaceae; genus Picea; species Picea glauca. The sequence continues at coordinate 146,552 of JZKD02S2319253.1, read as the reverse complement.
TTGTTGTTCTAATAAATGGGTAGGCCTCTTCCTTCATTTGGAGTGAGCACGACCTTAGACAAGGCTGCCCATTATCGCCTTTATTATTCATCCTAGTCATGGAAAGTTTTAGTTTGTTGTTGAAAAAAACCCAGGGTGAGGGTAGCTCGTCGGGGGTGAAGGTTTCCTATATAGTAAAAATTCTCCATCTGTTTTTCATTGACGACATTTTACTTATGACAAAGGCCACCTTGGAGGAGTGGACTGAGATAAACTAACTTCTGAAGCTATTATGTGGTGCATCGGGCTTGAAAGTTAATCTGAGTAAATTGACCTTTCATCACTCGGGTATCCAAGGAGAATTACTGGAAAAGTTTAAAGAAGTTTTCTCCTATAATTTTGTTGATCTAGCGGAGGGCTTCAGATACTTGGGATATTTTTTAAAAGAAGAAAAATTAAAATTTGTAGACTGGAGATGGCTTATTTCAAAAATTGAAAACAAAATTAGGCAATGGTGTAATAGGTGGTTATCTATTGGTGGGTGCTTTATACTGATAAAATCAGTGTTGGAATCTCAGTCTATATATTGGATGGTGCTTGTGGTGGTACCTAGCTTAGTTTTAAATAAATTTCGACAGTTGATTTTTTATTTCCTTTGGTTGGGAGGTGGTTCGACTCATCATTTCCATCTTTGCAGTTGGGAGGCGATCTCAAAACCAAAATTTTATGGTGGCTGGGGGCTTAGAAACTTATTTCACTTTAACCGTGCGATGGCTGCCAACTCGTTGTGGAGATTGTTAACAAAACAAGGGATCTGACATAAGGTAATTAAGGATAAGTATATGCCCTATACTTCTATCACCACCTGGGTCAGATCGGCTACAACCTACAATAGCTCAACCATTAGCCTCGCAGACCTGGAAAAACTTAACAAAATCCCTTCCTCTCATCACTCATTGGCTAAGTTGGTTTCCTGGTAATGGTCAATCAATACTATTAGGCCAAGATAACATTTTGGGTAGTGGTACCTTATCATTTCTCTCTTCGGATCTCTTAGTAGTGCTGAAAGATAGAAATATCATATACCTTTATCAAGCCAAGGCACACAATTCTCAGGGTTTATATATTGCTCAATGGAAAAGTAGCATGGATCTGGGCCTGTCGGGTGCTCTAGCAACTAAGTGGAGCCCCTTCTGTAATTTTCTTATGTGTTCGAGTATTCACCTTCAACAAAGAGAAGATATCCTTATCTGGACGAGTGGCGATAACTCATGCTGCCTCTCTGTTAAAAATGTTTATTTAGCATTACAAAAAAATCTTTAGTATCACCAGGTAATCGATTGGAGGAGGCAGTTATGGTCATGGGACATTACATTGAGGCTCAAACTGTTTACACGGCTTACAGTGGAGGACAAAATTCTCACTTGGGAGAATCTCCTTAAAAAGGGTTGGGAAGGTCCAAGTATTTATCCTCTGTGCTCGTGTGGCCCGGATTCGGTTATGCATCTTTTTGTAAATTGTTCATTCACTCTTCAGGTGTGGCATAAGTTTTACTATTCACTCCAGATCAATACAATTTGGGAAGGCGACTCTCTATCAACCTGTTATGACAATTGGATAAAAAAAGAATGGAACTTCATAACTCTACCTTCCTTGGCTTGTTGGTACATTTGGTTGGAAAGAAACAAAAAAAAAATTGAAAACCGTAATCCATTTATTCAACAGGTGGTTCAAAAAACCTTGGGTTTGCAAAAAATCGCAGAAGATAAGGGTTCTCGAAGTGGTAAGGGTCCTCAGATACAAAAGACTCCAGTTTTTACTTTGCAAAATATAGGGTGTTTCAACGGTGCATCTCAAGAAAATGGAAATCTGAGCGGAGCACGGGGAGTCATCAAATTCAAAGAGGATACTAGCTACAAGTGGACATTTAATTGTGGCCTTGGGACCAATACAAGGGCATAAATTTTAGGGGAAAGGGTGACCTTAACATTGGCAGTCCGACTGGGACTAGACCAACTCCAAGTTTTCGGTGATTCAAAAGTTATAATTGAGTGGCTAAATTGCAAGGGAAATTTAAATGCATATGCTCTTTTGGGATGGAAGGACAGGATCGAGGACTTAATCAAATCCTTTATAAACATCATATTTGATCACTTATTTAGAGAACATAATCTGATAGCAGATGCACTTTCTGAAAAAGCCTTAAAAGCTCCAGAAGGAATGATCACCTACAACAAATGGATCGAAGGATATGAAGGTCCTTCATATAATTTGCAGCTCTATTAATGGTCATGGCCCTTACAATATTTTTGGAAACAATTTTTGTTCCATAAAACTATGTATCTTCCTCAGAATTTATGTGGTAAGCTTAGTTGTTTTTGTTTTTTTGGTAAAAGATGCTCTCCATTTTCTATTTGTGGATGCTCTTTTTTTGGCCTCGATACTTACTCATTGTTGAGATGGATGCTTATCTTATCATTAAGAAGGAACACACTCTTTGGTGGAGTTGGGAGAATATTACTTTAAAAAAAAAAAAAAAAAACCCTAAAAAAAAAAAAAAAAAACCACCATTGTGAAAATTTAGTAGAAAACTATAATTACAACCATTACACTATATAATTAATTCTTCAAACTTGTTCTCATGAAAGTGCTACTAGTCTCCCCTGGATGGGGTGACACGTAGCTATAGGGAGCCAGGTGGATCCGTACCCGGCCCTGACATAAATGCCAACGGCCGCCACCCACGCGCATAACTTAACGATGGGGGACGTCCATCGATGCAGTCTCAGGTTGGAGGGACCTTTCCCTCGAGCGACAAGGCACGATTGCAGTGTTTCAATTATGGCAAAGGTTAATTGCGAGGGGATGGCCTTGGCTTCTGTTCATTTCGTTTTCAATTCGCTCGGTAAGAGCAGGTCTGCATCTGCCAAGGCCCTGTTTACAGCCCGAATGCTCTGTTGGGGTCTGGCTTTCACCGCGCATTTTGCACTCTGGCATTCTGCTCTCTTGCTGCATCTCTTTCTGCATTCAACGAGACTGAGCTCGCTTGCCCGCGATTCATACCTGCAATTGTTATTCTGCCTCCACCGACAATTGCTTTGTGCCTTCTCCATGGCCCGAAAGAGAGGTAAACCTCGCCGTGGCTCGGCCTGGGAGGCGCATAAGGCGGAGAAACTTCGTAAGGAACAACTCGAACGGGCCTTGGCTCTTGCAACTTCAATCCTCCGGAAGAAAACCAGAGCAGAGAAACGGGCTCGACTTGCCACCATCGCTCAGTCTGGAGCTGGATGCAGCCATGATGTCAAGGAGAATGCGACGGGAGCGAGGAAGGAAGTCAGAACTGAGGAGGAGTTTCCCCCCTGCATTGTGGAGGAAATCTCGTTTGTGGAGGACCTGACGACCATGGCGTTCACCCGAGCGGCGACCAAGAGGGAGGACTGCAAGCCCACTCCGACACTGGTTGAGTACATCTTCGGATGTATCGTGGAGGAAATACCCTGGCCTGGTGATGATAATTGCAGTTGCCATAATGCGGGCACGAAGGTTGCAGAGGATGTTGTGGAACAACGGCTGTTGGATGCGGGTTCTGGAGCGGCGGTGGACGAGGGTGGCAGCATGCATGGCTCACTCATCCAGGATGAACACCTAGCTCTCATTTTCGACCTCTGTGGACACTTGGCTGATCTGGAGTATCGGGCCCTCTGCATGGGTCAGAGAATGGATATGCTCCTGGACGCATTCTCCAACGCACAAGCCAAGAGGAAATGTCCACTCTGCTCGCAAGCTTTTGCCATCATGGCTGGGACCACGCGACAGACTGGCGAGGATGACAGGTCACTAGGCACCTAGGTTTTTATGTTCTTTTGGTTCTTAGTTTTTTATGTTACTGTTTTTATATGAACTTAGACCAAAGACATCTGTCCTGGTTTCCTCCTGGCAGGACAGATGCCACTTCGTCTTTATGTTTCATAATGCTATTGCTACTCAATCCCTATACTTGCTGGTTTCCGATAATCCACACTTTTTTATTTAAAAAAAAAAGAAAGTGCTACTAGTCTCATGGGTGGCTTTCAAATACACTATTTTTAGTGTATTCTTAATATGTGTATTTTTTTTTTCCGTGTCTCCATAATTAATTCTTCAAACTTGTTCTCATGAAAGTGCTACTAGTCTCATGGGTGGCTTTCAAATACACTATTTTTAGTGTATTCTTAATATGTGTATTTTTTTTTTTCCGTGTCTCCCTTTTTCAATCATGATGAAACTCTAATTATATTTAAAAAAAATGTTAGAATCTTTTCAGATTTGTAATTAAAAAGAAAATCTTTTTGCTTAAAAAATAGGTTATTCCATTTATGTACACATATTTATGACATCTTGAAAAATCAATTGAGACAGAAAAATAACCCTATGTATTGATGGGCGCATAATGATCGTGGTGGATAAAGAAGACATAATTGTGGTGGTGGAGGATAAAGGAGTCAAATGGGCCTGTAAGTGAAGAAAGATAAATAATTGTGAAAAAGCAAGACAAATGGGTGCGTAAGTGAAGGTATAGAAATAGTTGGGAAAAAAGCAAGACAAAGGGGAGTGTAAGTGAAGGTAAAGAAACTAAATTCAACAAATTTATTGAAAATTGGTTGGTTGTGTCACTTCAATAGTATGGCTTTTAAATCAAAATATTATTTTGGTTAGTTTTATAATAAAATAATAAATAGGTTTTCGAGTATGTATGTGTGATTTTTGTAGGTTTAATTAGTCTTAAGTAGAAATGGAAGATAAAAATGTTTTTTTATTTTTATTTTTTTT
>JZKD02S2319253.1:64659-75380 GCA_000966675.3 Picea glauca | reverse complement strand
TAATCATTATTATTTATCTCATATTATTACATTATTTTTATATTCTCTCCCTAATCTTTTATTTTATGATCAATATTTTAACTCTCATTAATTGTATAAATTATCCTGATTTATTCTCAATCCTTAATTATTGCATTCAACTTACTTTAATCCCTGGTCCTAATTAAGATTAGGCTTTCTTATTCATCTTAATTATTAACTAATCTTAACAAAATATTATTATTCTTTGATTACCTAATCTCAATGGCTAATTTATTTTTTTCCCTTTCTCTTCCTTCTCTCCTCCTTAAATACATGTCACCCAACACTTTTTTCCAACAATCAAGCTTCAAATGTCCCTCATGATGGATGGGTGGAGTGTCCACTCGAAGCACGTTTCAAAACTTCTCACACATTTTTTTCCAGAAAACCTACCTAGCACTATAATTTTCTTTAACATCCATGTGTTACTTGTCAATGTACTAAATGCCAACTATGACTTCTCCATACTATAGTGGCACTGGTTGCATGTGAATTGAAGACACTACACATTTAGGATTGTGCATTGTTTTCCTACATAAATATACACTCGTGGTCATCTTCCCACAAAACCTTAGCTATTTTGGTTCCAAACAATATTGAGTTCATGGTTTCAGTAGAGGCAGAGCATTGTGTTGACAATTAAGAAACATCAATGAAGTTTTCTTGCAAAGTGTTGCTAAAGCCTACTATTATAAAAATTAAATAACACTAGTAGGTGGGACCCCCTAGTAGATTGGAGATCAGGTTGTTCCTTTTCTTTTGGTTTTTGTGCTCATGTTCGACACTGCTTACATGGTTGATGAGATCTTGTTTTTATTGGCTATGGATTGGACTTATGAAGTATTGGTTCTTATGCTACTATGACCTATGCTATTCATTGGTACCATTGCTATATGTTCTTGGGACACCTGCACGACAGACATGTTAGTAGCAATACATAAAAGACAGTTGAAAAAAAACAATAACGCATACAAGCAATCAGAAAGAAATGAAAAGAAATGCAACAAATGCAAAGGGAAGAATTTAAACCATGCTATATAGTATACTATATGCATAGATTTTTAATGGATTATTGTTATCCTAGCTACTAAGTTAATAGCTATGCAATTTCGTTCTTGAGTTACATAGATGATATGCAATGGTTATTCTATTATGACATAAGTTGATATGGGTTGCGCTATTGGTGATGGTTCGATATATGCTCACTTAATTGGATTATATAGTTGATATGTAATATGGTCAGTTGGAAATGGAAGGTATGATGTGGGTGGCACGTTTGATGCAATTTCCAATGCATGGTTTAAATGTATTGTTTATAGATTAATGGATGGCGTGTACTATTGAATTAATTGATTGTGGGTGGAGGCGACGTGCATTTACTGCACGTCCCCTTACTCCTTCCGTTGGCCGTCACCCTAGTCGGGCTATTGTTCAACCTTGTTGCTGTGGTTATGTTCTGATTTCTTAGCAGAGAGGAACCGCTCGACCAACTCACGTTTTAATGTGCTTGGATTAGAGGTATGTATTTTTTTGGCCATTCATGAGTCTGCTCTGGTTATGAAATGATTATTGGCTCATGTGTATGGTTTTGTGCTTTCCTTAAGTATTGCAACTGTGTAAAATTGTGATTTTGGAATGAAGCATTAATGGTTCTCTCTGCAATAATGTTGAAGTCATAGTGTTATTGGTCATCCTGGGTGTTAGCAGCCATAAGGGCTCTCTGTATCCTTTCTGGTTTAGATGGAAGGTTTTAATTTTGGTCTTGAGTGGCTCGTTGTCCTCACACATTCGTATCGGTATGTCCAGTCTTTGTCTTTTATGGGTTTAAATGGTTGGAAGCACTCTGTGTCACTACGTCTTGTTCACTTGAGCATTGGTTTGTTTCCACCACTAAAGGTTACGTAGTGGGTTATTTTGTTCTTTCTCGGCCCTGTCTTCACTTCAGCGTTGTGGTTGTTTGATTGGAGAGCCATGAGGGTTATACCCTGCGTGTGTTAAGTATCATTATTGGCCGAATTGGAGCCTCGCTCCTCTGTTATAGTCCTCCTGTCATGAGATTTATTACCTGTCCATGAATAAGTTGCAGTTCTCCCTGTGTATGCACCGTTGGTCTCAAAGGTTTTCACCACTGGAAGGAGTCATCTCTAGCTTTCCCTTTGTTGGTCACAGAGCAAACCCTTAACTCTACAGGTCTAAGGGTTGATATAGAAGACTAGCATGGCCTGTCGAGTTTACTGCTTGGTTATTGTTGGATAGTTGTGTATTGTCGACAAAAAATGGGTACAGACTCGTCCAGTTGGTCATATGACAATCGTGTTGGTTTGATATCTAGTCGTTGCTTGTGTTATTACAATGGATAACCCTGCATTGTTAATTGTCCAATCCAATGCACAGTCGATTTCCTTGTGTTTTATAATCCAATACTGTTTTAATTGGGAAGGTCACAACCTTGCTTTGTGTCGATGCGTGGGTATGTGTGGTTGCCACAACATGTTGGGTCGGTTATTGATTGTTATGACAGTCCAAGTATAGGCTCAACATTGAGTTGGTTGATTGGTTGATAGACAGTCACTCTCTTTCTGCACTAAAGATTATTTGGATGTTTGATTTGGCATTAGTTACAATTAATTAATGATGCCCGCGCATACTACATTTGTGTGTGTGGTGTTTCTACGCAACGAATAATGGTCATTGTAACTATGAGTTATTTTGGGGCCAAATGGTTATTGCGACCGAGATGACTGTAGCAAATCCATCCACTGTATGCATTATGATTATTTGATTGCATCATTAAGGACGAGCCTGAGTTTTACACAACATGGTTGATTGAAGTTTGATAAATTTGAAGCGATACTATTTTAGATTGATAGCTTGACACGATGGGTTGAGTTAATACTGTGACCGTGTGTTTGGAATTGTAAAATAGGAATGTTGCATCGTGGTATTTGGGTGGTTGGTACTATGTATGATATGGATAATTTTGGGTTCCACACTCAGAGATAGTCACAGAGTTTTAAGCACGACTTTGTTGCAATTCGATTATTTGTTTTATGAAGCCAGGCATGTTGTTGGTACCTCGTTGTGTTGGATGGATAGCCCAACATTTTGATTATTTAGAATCACATTTAATTGGGCTTGTACAATGAAAGAATTGCACTGCATGATCGAGTTATTTTGTGCATAACATGTGTTGGAATAATGGTTGTTGTTTGTCTGTTTAAATGACGATCAGGGTTTTGCAATTTAAGTCTGGCTTATTGAGTTGACTGTCATTATATATGTTTAAAGAATGTCATGCATTTTAAATGACATGCCCGATTGCAGTGACAGTATAACTTCATTGCAATTTTCAAAAACGACTTTGGGTGTATTTGATGATTGGAGAAATGTGTGGGCAGTGGTTGATTTTGATGATTAATAGAGCATAAATGGTTATTATTACACATTTGAGAATTGTTATAAATAAAAGGAACAAAAATCCCCTTACATATTTTTGTGGAATGCATACTGTCTTATTGATGGCACTGTGTTAGACATTTGACTATGAACAATGAACTAGTTAATACACAGTAATTATTATTGGGTCACAATGATCATTTGGTTGGTGTATCTCCTTTTGAAAGAATGATTATATGGATTACTTGATTAATTTTGTGAACAATACCCGCTCTCATTCCCCACCATTATTTCGCTTTTCGCTAATTACAACCCCATCGCCTTCCCACATTCATTTTTCACTCCCTGTTCTAAAATTGATTACATTTAAGAAAAAATATGTGTTGAAGCAGTTTGGCAGTAGCATTGTCTTGGTTGAACTACAATGATGTTTTCTTTGGTTGCAGTTGATTGTTGTCGTCTTTGAGCAGTAATCGTATTTTTTCCCCATAATCATATCATGTTTCGCTCAATACAAACCCCTCACATATCCCAGGACCCTTTATTCACCCCCTGCTCATTGATTAACAGTAAAACAATTTGTATGGATTGGATTGCATGAGTCTGATACATTGTTGAGCCAAATCTATTTCATATTTTTAAGAGTTTTCATGTATGGTTATTTAAAAAACTATTTGCTAATCAATCATGCATGCAAGAATGAGTTTTTTTCAGCTGATGTAGCCATGGCTGAGGAAACAGAGGGAGAGGTAATTGGAACAGAGGCCAAAGAAGTCCATGGTTCTCCATACATTTTGATGTTGACTCACAAGAGCTTGGCCAGTTGTTTCAGGCCAGATTTTTCAATTGGATTGGGCAGGGAGTAGTCCAACCTAGGCCTGAAAGGCCTCCTTTCCATGTTTCGCAAGCCCCTGGTATCCCTGTGCCTCCTCACATCTCATTGCAACCTGAGGTTCCTGAAAATGATGGATGGCAAGAGATTGTCCACCTGATAGTCTCCCAACATCATGGCTGGCCAAATTTATCCCTACCTGCTCCTCCACCTATTAACCCTATTGTCCAAGTTTCTCCCCACTCACCAGTGCAGTCCTCTCATGCTAGAAAAAGGTTGAAAACTAAGGCCCACCATGCCCTTGACAAAGGAAAAGCCACTACTGCCCCTTCTTCACCCTCCAATGGCTCTGACAAATCTGTGTCTTATTGGATGCATTTGAGGGATGATTGTTCCCACGTGATCAATGATATTAGGCCTAAGGGCTCGACGCAGCCAAAAGAAAATTCATGAAAATCAAAGGGTGACAATAACAATCAAGGAAAGATTGCATCGCAGAGTGGGAAATATGGCTTTCGAGTTTTTATTTTTATCTATTGTTGATGACAGCTGACTTCAGGAAACTTTGGACAACATGTTTTATTTTTGGTTACATGAGTAACATTTTTTGAAAATAATTTCAAATATCATGAGCTAAATTGTCAAATGTGAATATGTGCATGGGAGACACAGGGAGGTGTGTTTTGCCTAACTAAATAGTTATGTTATGATTGTTATGAGCTAAATGGAGTCACAAGGGGTCCCACCTACTAGTTATTATTTATTTATAACCCTTGTTATGATTATTACAATTCCCCCTAACTAAAGTTGGTTGAGTCTTTTAATTAACTTAACTAATGAGTTGGTTCAACTACTTCAACAAATTCTAAATTGTTTAAAAGAAAAAGGAAAAGGGAGGAACAAGAGGAGGATAGAAGCAGACACATACTAAGGTTTGCTCTTTAAGTTTATGTTGAGATAGTTCAGTTTTCATTCATTCATATATATTCATTACAAGCCTAATTCTCTTTTATGATAACAGGGTCTTATTGTAGACAACAATATTCAGGGTTGAATCACATCATTCAAACACTTGTTTTTCAGAGGTGTTGATCTATCTTTGATAGTTTGTGTAGACTTGTCTATTTGTGAATTAGTTTTCATGATTGACAAAGGCTATTGTGCAGAGTCGAGTGGGAAACAATCTGTGGCAAGTTGATCCAACTTTTAGAGTTCAGTTTTGGTTTTCTGTCAGAGGTCCTTTTGTATGTTCCATTGGGGATGTCTAAGTTTGACTTTGGTCCAAAATTTCTATATGAGATTTTGTAAAGAAAATGACTCTTTGGTGAATTGGAATGAAATAAAGGATTGCTTTATGTCTCATTTGTCTTGATTATCATCTTGGTGTCTTTACTTCTATCTTTACATTCATTTCAACAACTGTTATATTCACAAAATTACATAAAAAGTAAATTTCCAGCAAGCTTTTTATTGGAAAAAGACTAGCCTAAGCACCAATAATTAATACTTGTGAGTTAGGATGTTATTTTTGTTGGCTATAAACATAGGGTGATATTCCCATCTATTTTTCTTTAGCCAAGCAGAATATGAAAATGCTTGAGTAAGATCATTTCATATCTTTTCCTCAACATTTATTTTGGTGACCATACTGGGGAGATCTTCGATATCTCTCTGGTTAATCTATATACTTGATTTTCATCGATACATATTTCTTTTTCTGATATTGATTCTTTGAATGTTTATCCTTAATGACCGTTCCTCTTGCAAGGCAACCTAACATTGAGACCGATCTTCAAGATCAGACTAGCATTGCCTTAAATTTGTTTAATACCATCTTAGACACTGCCAACATCTATGCTGAGCTTAACCATTCTTGGGCAACAATTGAAAAAGATATTAGTTCTTAAGAACAATAGCAAGATAGACGTAGACAACCTAGAAATCAACAATGACCCTTTTGTTTCTTCAAGTTTTGGCTTTTCTTTCATGTCCTTAGACTCTCGTGCTTCTAGAAGAAGAAGAGGTTTGTCACCTGAAATCAATCCTATTGCTGAAATAGGAAGGAGAAACATTGTGTTATCTTCCCAACAAAGTGCTCTAAGGAGAACTTTATCTGATTCATCCAGTTCATCCTTCTTTCCCTCATCTATCATCCACAGGATGACATCTAGTGGTGGCTCTGGTGGCACTGGAAGTGCTCCATCTTCTCAATATTCATCGTCATTAGTGATTAGTATCTTATATAGCCACCACATCCCTATACAATCTACCACAAACCCCACCAAAGTCATTAAAAAGTATGGGCTTTTTCAATTCGAAGAAGATGCCACAACCACACCATGGCATGTGTCCTCTCCTCTTAACCTAGCACATGCTACTCATCCACTTCCAAAATTTAAAGAGCACCTTCCTAGGTTTCCAAGAAATAACACTGTCAGTACAAATGAACACCTGGTGGCATTTTCTAATGCTTGTCATAACATAGGGGCCAACGTCAATGACACTTGCATGCGCTTGTTCTTCAATTCCTTGGAAGGAAAGGTTGCGGCCGATTTCTTTGACCTTCCTCCTAATATTCTATTTACTTGGGAGGAGTTAATCTATTGGTTCCAATCCACTTATGGGAAATCTAAAATCCCCGCTAAGAAATTAATAGAATACAATAACATCACCTATAAGGATAGTGAAACCATCAAGTCTTTCAACTTGCATTTCACCAAGTTATACAATCAAATCCCCGAACTTATCCGTCGTCAAAACCAATCCGCTTTCATGCATTACTACAATGCATTTCCTTCTCCCTACTGTCATAGGCTTGAGGAAAATTCCATTGACAATCTCGGTTCCGCTCTACATGCTTTCTCAGAGAATGAAGAACAACTTGAAAGAATTGGTCTTCCCCAGGGAGAATCAGTTAGACAGACATACATGTCTGCTCTCTTACATCTAGTACAAGATATGAAAAATTGTATGATAGCGTTTGAGTGGAAGGGTACTATCTCCCCTCTCACCCCTGGAGCTTCATCCTCTTCTGCACCCCCCTTTAGAAATCTGGTTGAAAACAATTTTCAGCCTAAAGCTATCCTGCCTCAGAGTTGGTGTAAATTTTGTGAGGAACACCATGAGGAAGCCACATGTGAGGTAAAGAAGAGTGCCATAGATAAGATATTTGGTAAAAGACCAGAAGCTACTATCGCTATCCTAGATTTTGCAGAGCTAGAAGATGTCATGGTCATCAACACTAGGAACAAAGCCTATACTCCCAAGGGAAAATTTGATCCTCCTCGCACTTCTTCTACCCTGAGCTCATCCTCGCTCGTCGCAACTATCCAGGTTCTTAAAGTTCCTGAGAGTCAAGGAATTACTTCCCCTCTTCCCTCTTCTAAATATAATATCTTGAATCAGTTGGCCAAGATCATAGCAGATGCAACCCTTCTAGACATGGTTGTCATCCGTGAACAACATATGCATTTGAAACAATTCATGGAAGGAAATATTCCATTGTAGCCAATCTTTTCGAAGAGGTAGACGAAGAGGATTATTCTGTAAATAAAGTAGGTGTACATAACTTTAGATACCCTGTAAAAAATCCCCCCTTTTATATTTCTGTAAATATTATGGATAAGATTGCCCATTCTTGCCTCATTGATGGTGGTTCGGGCCCAAGTGTGATGTCAAATATTATTATGGAAGAGTTAGTCTTGTCTTGTACAAATGAAAATGCCAGAAGCATGCTCTCCTATAATAGTCTACAACAAAAAACCATAGGTGAGATTAAAGATGTGACCTTGGTTTTATGCGCTCATCCTGAGATAAGGACAACCCTCAACATTTAGGTCATTGATATGCATGTAATAAATTACTCAATTATCTTGGGAAGAGATTAGAAAGCCTTAATAGGTGGATACCTCTCACTCAACATGACACATTTATCTGTTCCTCAGAATGGTAAGAACATTATAGTCCTTAGAGAGGGAATAATTTCACCCTACATAGAGAATGTTCCACAATCTAACGTAAACTATATCGAAGAGGACCTAGGAGTGTACTCCATCTTTTCTGAAAAGGATAATATTCCTTTGGAAATAATGGATTTAGAATATGATGTGTGGCATATGCACTTTGATGGTTCAATCTCTAATGAAGGAAATGGGGCTGGCATTATCTTGGTTTCCCCTGCAGGAAGAATTCATAATCTGTCTTACAGGTTAGAGTTCGCTTGCACAAACAATTCCACTAAGTTCGAAGCTTTATTATTAGGCATTGAAAACGCCCTTAATCTTGGTTGTGGTCACCTTTCAGCTTTTGGAGATTCTGAGCTCGTTGTGAGATTGATACAAAAAATATGCTCTCCTAGCAACAAGATGATGGAACGACACTCCCAAACTATTTGGGCGCTTATCTCGAACCTTTTATCCTTCAACATCACTCATGTTAAGAGGGAGTTAAATTTAATGGCTGGTCGATTAGTTGTTTTTGCAATTTCTCCTAATCAACAACTTTTACCTCATAGGCCTGACTGTTCCTTTCAATCTCTATATCGTTTGTATATTCCTGACAATGTAGAATCTTGGCAGGCCCTCCCTAACAATGAGAGAAATTGTGCTTTCATTCAAGATGAACCTTTTAAGACCGAGGATATTATATCCATAGAGAACAATAAAATTCCCGAGGGCTTGAATCCTCTTCAAAGTTCGTTTTCATCAAGTGATATAGGCAATAAAGAAAAACATAAAGAAGAGGAGTTACGAAAGAATGTGGTTGAAACCATCCCCCTGAACATTAGGACACCTGAATCTTCAACTAATGTTAAAATAAATGTCCAATGCTTTGATAAAGAAGAGATGAGGTCCATCGGGCTACTTGGTGAATCTCAAAATGTTTTTTCTTGGTCTTATGAGGATAGTCATGGTTTTGATCCTGGTCTTGTTCAACATAGTATGAAACCAGATAGGAAAAAACAAGAACTTGTTAACTCTGCGCTAAAAACAACCTCTCAAGGGGAGTTGGGAAACTTCTTAAGGTCTAGGATTATTTTTCTTGCCCACCCTGAACAAGTTCCAAGTTGGGTACCTGCTTCAAAGGTCATAGATCATATTAGAACCTACATTCATCTTCACACCTTCAGTCAGGCTCTTATGATAAATCCTTTTCCTCCTCTTCATATGGAAATGGTTCTGTAGCAGGTTGTAGAGTCACAATTAAGACCCTTACTTGACAGTTTGTTTAGTTGCAAGAAAATCAAGTTAAAAGGGGAAGATGCTCACAAAACCACTCTTATCACTTATCAGGGTACCATGTCTTACCAATGCCGATTTTCTAGCTTAACTGATACAAGTACTGCTTTTAAAAGACCTATGCACACGACCCTCTATGAATTGGTCAGTCTCCATCTCTATATTGATGATCTAATTGTGTGCACCAAGGGGCTGATAATTACATCATAATTCCAAGTGTTGGGTCCTTTCCAAACTTCTTTTGTCTTGGACACTAACTCTTACATTTTGAAGGATTTACAAAATCAATTGTTTTCCTACAACACTAACAGTCCTCGCTTGAAATATTGAGAGGGACCAGCATGAAAATTTCTAACGCCGATTGGATTTTCTGTATATTAGTAGCTTATCTTTTCTTTCATTTTCTTTTCTTCTTTACACTAGCTTAATTATGCTTTCTGTTTCAAATCTTTTCTTGTTGTTTCTTTATCTTTGTCTTTTCTTGCTGCTATTTTAATTTCTGCATTTTACTTCTGTCATTATTTTGTTAACTTGGTCAAGCTAGGATCTTGGATCAATTCTTCCATAGTGACACTCTTGTTAAGAATTGTTAGTCAACAAAAATCAAGCTTACACATCTGTTATGATGTCTCCTCTGAATGACCCTTGAAATTGTTATATATTTCCACTGCTATCTTGTAAAGGATTGGCTATCTCCCGCTTCTTGCCATTTCTTCTTCCATTGAGATTTTAAGATCAAGTCTAATTTTTTTTTCTCTTTGAAGTTAAGAGTAGATTTCGGTTGGATGATTATGCATATAGTGGAAAACCCCTCATACTTAACAGTTTTCATGAATAATTCCCAAATTCCTGGTCATCTTTCCATTTAATCCACTCACTTCCCCCTATTGCATAATCTTCCTGGTTATATCTTATTGACCTATTGTTCTTGGTCTGTGAAACCATGAGTTCTGAGTTCTAAATCTGTTGAAAACAAATTTCCCTGTGGAGTCGCCAGTTTGTTGACGATTAAAAAACGTCAACGAAGTTTTTCCCGCAAAGTGTTGCTAAAGCCTACTATTAGAAAAGTTAAATAACACTAGTAGGTGGGACCCCCTTGTAGATTGGAGATCAGGTTGTTCCTTTTCTTTTGGTTTTTATGCTCATGTTCGACACTGCTTACATGGTTGATGAGATCTTGTTTTTATTGGCTATGGATTGGATTTATGAAGTATTGGTTCTTATGCTACTACGAC
>JZKD02S2319253.1:50889-62400 GCA_000966675.3 Picea glauca | reverse complement strand
ATTATTGGGTCACAATGATCGTTTGGTTGGTGTATCTCCTTTTGAAAGAATGATTATATGGATTACTTGATTAATTTTGTGAACAATGCCCACTCTCATTCCCCACCATTATTTCGCTTTTCTCTAATTACAACCCCATCGCCTTCCCACATTTATTTTTCAGTTCCTGTTCTAAAATTGATTACAGTGAAGAAAAATTACAGTTCATGACGTGGCACATTTCCATGGTTTTCTTCTTCCAAGTCAATGGAATTGATGATGATATCATCGCCAGGCATGAGCGAAAGCATGTGGCTGTTATGCTTTGCAACATCCTTATTTATGTAGAAAAGGTAAGGGAATGTTGGGTCTGGCGCTGGTGCAGGCCGTAAGCACCTCAAATTGATATAGGTCAAGTCATCATGTGTTTGGCTGTTTGTGCGCATTCTATTCAGAATTGCAATGAATGTTTCATTTGTTTGGTGCATTGTAGTATGCAACTCAAAGAATTTAATATTGTCTCTCCAGAAGTCATGGGTGATTGTTTCCACGTTAACGGTAGGCTGTTCAAATATCAAAGAATCTTGGATGGGTTGTGCCTGGTAAAGGTCCCCACAAAATATCATGTCAATGTTTCCAAAGTATTTCATCTGCACATGTTTTATGCTTCTTAGTCGGTTGTCAATGGAATACAAGAACCGACTCCCAATCAAAGATGCTTCATCTATAAAGACAAGTTGGATTTCCTCATAAAGCTTAGACAATGTATCCAACATTTCATTGCTAAGTGGAAGAAACTATGACATGTTAAAAGGCATTAAAAATGCAGAGTGGACTGTTGTTCCACCAACATTGTATGCAACTTTTCCTATGTATGCAACTATTAAGCCCTTTGGTTTCATAGGATCAGAGGAATTGTTTGAATCATAGATTCGTATAAGCATTTGGAACAATGCTTTCGCTATGAATGTTTTTCCTGTTACTGCTCCGCCTGTAAGGAACACATGCACAGGACTGTTCATGTTCAATCATTTTTTAAGAGCAATGTCCTTTACAATTGTTTGTTGTTCGTGATTCAATAGACGTCTTATTTTGTGGTATTCATTATTTTCAATTAGGAAAGGATGTTTTGTAACTTGGAAACCAATATTGATACATTTTTCACTTCCAGTCGTTGGAGGACGAGGCAAATCCCCTTGTAAGTCATAGGACTCGGAAGGAGTTCTGGTTTTTTTGGGGTTTCTGAATGTGTCATCATGATCGTCAGGGTTTTCTAGTTCATTAAGTGCAACTTCTAGATCTCCCCATGTTGGATTAACATTGTAGGTAAATCTAGCTTCATTGATGTGCTCTATAGTCTCAGACGCAACATACGCAGCCTCCCATGTAGAGAAGTTATGTATTAATGTCTCTTCATTTTCATCGAACGGAACGTACAACAACATTTTTTCTCTACAATAGTTTTCATAGTCACAATGTTTATTGTATTTGACAAACCGTATGACAGAGGGTTTTTTTCTTTTTGATATGGGTGCACCACTTTTTTTGTAATGCGATACGAATTCTACTAAGCAGATATGCCTAATAGGAGATGGACGTTGGACGTAATAATCAATAATAGAGCGACATACGACGTCCTCTGAATTGGTAGGCTCTTGTTGCAGCAAAACCGGTGGTTTAAGCACAAATGTGTGTTTTTCAAGTGGAGATGTGTTTATGAAGACACATTTTCTTGAACTACAAGTGAGGGGTAAGGAAAGTGCAATGTGAACTGCTTGTTGAGCAGACATTTGTTGAAGATTAAGCAATGTATTTCCAAGTGTGTGTATCATTTGTACGGCATCAATATAACTTATTTCATGTTCTTTGTGTATTCTTCTGAATGCACTTGTTATAGATTTGTCAATCTTCGTCATGTACGAGGTACAATACAACACTGCAGCATATGCATTCATCACATACTGTGCATCTGTATTTTCTTTCCACATAACTGGCATGTCCTTGGAGAAACCGTTGTTCCAAATATGGGAGAGTTTTTGTTTAAGGAAAACGGTTGGTTGCCTAAGCGTACATTGTATGGCTTAGATGTACTCATCTTCTGATAGATTTACCTGTGTCAAGAAGGCATCAAAGCTCATCATTTCATCAAATCCTCCTTGTTCTAGAAATGCAAACAAGGATTTAGATTTATCAACAACAACATTGTCCTCTAGACTAACTAGCTCTATGATTCTTGTAGCTCTCATTGGCGGCATGGGAAAGTTGTATCTGCAATGCAAGTTTTTTCATTTTCTACAACTTCTTGTATGGTAATGTCTATGGAATTTCGCAAGTTGTGGATCCAAATTATTTGTGTTGCATGTTATTTATTTATCCACAAATTGTTCGATCTCTTAATTGTTATCAGCTCCATAGACCGGTGCACCCTCTATCCACAACAGTGCATGGTCATGTTCATTTCCCCTATTCTGGAATTCAGTCACAAAAAAGTAGTCCAATATTTTTCCTAAAAATGTTTCATCATGGCATATCAATTGTCTCAAAGCATTTATTCTATGTCTATAGTAGCGAGTACATGTCACCGGGTCTTTTCTTATGAGGTAGTCAATGTCGTTATTTTCTAGTGTATCAGTTTCTTTTTTACGTTTCTTGTTCCTATGCAGATCATATACGACAGCCACCAATGGATCCTAGCAATGCTCTGCACTTGTAAATGTGACAAAAAATGTTGGCGGGCCCGATTGTCGGATCATTGCAATTTTTATTTTTTTTTATTTTTTGCAAATAGTCAGGAGAGGTGCGGATGTTTTTGAAATCTATGTATTCAATATCAGATTTTAGGAATTTTTCTAGGTTTACTTTGTACTTCACATCCTTGGCGAACAACTTTCTTCCTTGTAACTAGCCTTTTCTTATTTGGACCCACATGCAGGATAGAACTTGCTCTATTATTATGCGCATTGTTTTGAAAAACAATTTTTTTATGTGACAGGAGAAGTAACTGCTTAAATGTAGCAGCTCCCATTGGACTATTTTATGATAACTGGATCGTTCTGTAATATCAGTGCCACGTGGATCTCCATAGAAGAGTGTTGTAAAGTTCATTTCCTCAACGAATTTGTCCTTGAATATTCCAAGTGGTCGCTGCCCCTCGGCAGGTGCAATTTCAACAATTTTGTCTTGCAAGTCACGAATGCACTGTGAATCAGTGAATCCATGCACCAATGTTTCAGCAGGTGTTTCATTCTCCGATTCATCACTTGCATCAAAATCACTAGGATTTTCAAGAGTGTATGCAGAGTTGCCATGTTCTTCTGCAAGAACACTGTTCCAATTGGCATTTATACAAATGTTTTCTGCTTTGTACAGGGCCCTGGAACATAATTCCTTTAATGCTTTCATAACAACATGCACACGCACTTTGCCTGTCTGATAGGCATTTTTGTATCACAAGCGTCTTTTCAAAGCCACAATGATTGTAATTGTATTGTTAATGAATTGTGGTAACGCTTTTTGCACAACATCTAGCTGAACATCACCCGGATGGGGTGTTAGGGCCAGCCACCTAGCACACAGAGGAGATGCGGAGGAGCTAGCAGAGAAGCGAGCCATGTGCTCGGCTTGTGCCAACTACTGTCGATTCCCTCCTGCATTAAATTGCATTTACGATGATCGTAGGGGCATTTACTCAGGCTACTTCGACCTCCATTTCACCGGGTGAAATGGCTCCGTTTGTTTGTGTTATCATTCCGCGGCTCCGGCCTGGTTCTGCTTGTCTGCTCATGGTGCTTATGCCCCCCCGGTCGCTCCTGGTCCTCCCCCTTGGTCTGGCAGACCATTCCCACTTACCAGGCCAAACCATGCCACGCCAGCGAGTTAGACCACGTAGGGGTTCTCCCTGGCATCCTCGATGGCCTCGCGCTTCGGCTTCTCCTCCTGGTTCACCTTCAAATTTATCCTCGCTGCTCCTGCCGCCTGAGTTAGCCATTCACAATCCCTCCACCGCACCTATCCCAAGATTCGAATGCCTAGCCATAATTGACACCAGGCCGAGCCCTTCATGGCGCCACCTCACAGCTCCTTCAACCTCCAGGTACTCCATTCCTCCTCCTGCACCGGATTTTGCTTCCACGAAATCACCCACGGGGACGCCTTCTCATAGTCTAGCCGCCCGTAACAAGGAGTCGATGTCCTCCAACGCAGAAGCGGACTTGCAGTGGCGAGAAAACCTTACCATCCTTTACGATTTGGTCTTCGAACTCCGTCAGGGAGTGGAGGACCTCCATTTTCGGTTACAACATGTGGATGGGAGGCTTTCAACCCTCCTCCAGCTTCTTTCCACTTACCAAGAATCCTCTCCCGCAGCTTCAGAGGAAGCGCCCCCCACTGCAAGTGACAACGAGAGTTTAAGGAAGCCGGGCGCAGTAGAGGACGTCGAGGAGCCAACTCGGCAGGAGGTCAAGGAAGCCGTCATGGCCACAGATACGCAGGAGAAAATTTCGTTGGGTGACGCTGAGGTCGTTAAGGAACCGGTTCGGCAGGAGGTCAAGGAGGCGGTCATCATCGGTATGCAGGCGCACATTCCGTCGGGAGACGCCGAGACTGCTGCTAACAAGGACACGTGCACCAGGGGCGATGACATGCAATGGGCAACCAACGGGACACCTGTTGAAGAGGAGTCATGGCCAGGCCATCTGCCAGAGTATGTGCCAGACTATATGCCAATTGTCTAACCCCTATAGGGGGTTGTTCTTTTTTGATAGATCTTCCTCTAGTAGCATCTTTGTGTTTTCTTTAAGACTGATAAGAACTCAGGTGTTAGATTTATCTGGTTGGCTGAACTGGTTTCTCCTTTTGGAGCAATTCAGTAACTACAACCTGGATGACACTCAGTTTTGTACTTATGTTCTGGTTCTTTGAGGGCCCTTATATATAAAATTACTTACAAAAAAAAAAACATCTAGCTGAACATGCACATTAATGATTGATCCTGTCAAACCCATCTGGGGTCGTTTATAACCCCAAGGTCTGATTTGAGAAAATGCAATTCACAGAGACACAAGTCTCTCCTCAAGTTTCGTAAGCGCACTTACATCTGCTAGTGTTGTATTACATCTTATTCGGTCAGGGGTTGCAAAATGTGGCAGTTTTCCATTTTCAAGCGATCGTTTGCATGGAAGACAAACTTTCCCACTAGAAAATGGTTTATCGTGCGCTTTCAAGTGGAGGTATTCTGCTTGCAAATCAGGCATGAAAGACTTATTGTTTTTTGAAAAATTCCATTGTTCACAAATTGCACATGCAATGGAAGGAGTATCTTTCATTTGTTTCATGTAGTTCTATCTTGCATTTTTCTTTCACAGGGAAGTATTGGTAAAAACTGTTTCCTGGTTTTCATTGCTACTACTGCATGGTGTTCCTTGTAGATCACGAACTGGCACAGTTGCATCACCATTCTGGGATATGCGATCACACCTGTTTATGTTATGTTCTGCACAAACAAATTTCTTTACATTGTGATATGTGAGTTTCTCTCTAAAAGGAAATGTAGCAATGTATTTTTTTCTCTCGCGCACGACCTTTTTCAAGTTGTGGTAACTTACTCTACGTTTCTTGTCCAAGGGAAGGATGAGCTGGTGGCAACTAGGATGAATTTCACTCTCACCCAGCTTCTGAGAAACTACTTTGCATTTTTTGTTCAAGGCCTCTATGACCTTATCAAAAGTCGGACGAATTTGACGAATAATTTTTTTCAAATTGTGATAACTTACTCTACGTTTTTTTGTCTAAGCGGTTTATGGACTACGTTTTTTGTCTAAACGGTTTATGGCCTCATCACAACTATCATGAATTTTACACATGTTTTTTTTGTTCAATCCCTATCTGCCCATATCGCAACCGGGAGGAGTTTCATTTTCACTAAAAAGCATTCCACGCATATGAAAATTCGATGTCATTTGGGTGGCATGGATAGTCAACCCTGAACTATCGATATGTGCAAGCAAAGGTTCATAATGGATATGTGTTGTTTATGTTTTCAACGAGAGGATGTCAATTGTTCGATCGTAATTTGAATCAATAACCTAAGAATGGACACTGGCATATGGCAAGGGCGACCACACCTGGATATTAACCCTGAATATCATAGACAACCATTGCAAACAGAATATGCAACCCTCCATATTCCCTTTTTCATTTGGAAGCGCCATGTTCACAAGGTATTCCTGCCAACTTCCAACTGTCAGCATATTTTCTACGAGATATGGGCAAAGGTGTTGATGCAAGCGAAAAGCCTATTGGTTGCCGCCTATAATTGCATTGCAAAAGGACTGTGCAATGTAAAGTCGCAGCGATTGAACATCGAATTCCGCTGCCACCAAACAACAAATTGCATTGAACAGACTATCCCCACAGCTAGACACAACGTTTGTTGTCAGCTGTAAACCATGGCAATCTATGCCATGCAAAATCCGTTTCCATTGCGATTGAAGGTCTTTGCAAATAACAGACAATTAGATACGAGGACCTTCTATATTTCATATGGACATTTTCCTGTACAGCAGTGGTTCATAATGGCCACTGATGGCATTGGCATCATGGAACAAGATGCAATATGGATTGTCAGATGCAGTTTTGTTGAATAGTAGATATCTTGTTTTTCTTGTCAATGACCAAATGCCAACTGATATATTCATCCAGTTAGACAGCCACCATATACAAAATGTATCTCCCCAAAGTCCCCTCTCATGCGCAGGCAGAACTGGAGATGCAGACAACTGCATCTTTGAAAAATACGTACTCACATCATGTATTCCATGCAACTCCCGAAAAAAAACAGATTCCAGTTCGTATTCATAGGACTGCAAAGCCTCAACATCGCCATTTTTAAAACAGGTCAAGAAATAATCTATCAATCCATTGCGCAGCTTGGTCGATGAATAGCGGAAATGCAATAGAACCTGGAATGTATCAAAAAGGCAATCCCCAACAATATACGAGAATGCATCCAATCTAAAAAGCCCATTTCTATGCAAAACCATGTCAATGTTGTCATGTATAATGGATTGTGTATCTATTTCATACGACTCAACATCTATTACTTATTTCATCTCTTCAACTGTCATTTTGAAGTTGTTTGCTACATACTTTCATTTTCTATGAAAACAAAGAAAAGCAAGGGAAAAAAATAAAAGGTAGCAAAATAAAAAAGAAAAGCAAAATAGGGTACCAATCCCCGTATGTATCTTTCAACCTTCTTCTTCTCAACTTGAATCCCCCCTAGTCCCCATAGAAGATGATAAGAAAAAACAGAAATAAATAAAACAGTAACTTTACTCAGCAGAAACATAACAGGTAGACGCAGTTTTCCGACCCACATAATAAAAGCATACCCTGCGTCAACAGACCGCCCGATTGTTCCCTCTTTTGATAGCTCCCAACTACTTTTCGTAAATCCCTCTGCATTGCAAGACGCATGGTTTCTAGGAACAGAAACTAAGAGCACAGACAAAGATGGTCTGCAACAGAATTTGAAGGCAGGGATTCCCACCATTGAAAAATAGAAACAACAGGGAAACTTACCCATCAACAAAAGATGACAAGAGCTCAGCCCCAAAAACTGCAAACCGCAACAACAGGTCCAACAGGTTGCAAAGTTGAAGAACAACAAATTAGTGAACAACCATGAAGAGCTTGAACTGCAAGTGCAGGACCTCAACTTTGCAAAGTTGAATCAAACAGGAACCAGAATCATGGAACGAACTAGCGAACAAGGATTGAGCACTCGAGCAGCGATGTCGATGATGAACAAAATTGTATTGCAACGCATCTATACAATAATCATTTAACACTGCCAGAGCTGTTAGGTGAACAGTTAAGACTGTCAGGACCGTTGAAGGGCGTAGGCTTGTGCAAGCATTTAAGAAAATATGCAGTGTGGCAGGCCTGTTCTCTCGAAGCACGCAACAATAAAGAAAAAATCACACATAGTAATATGGTAGAGAATGTTTTCTACCCAGTAGAAAATGCTAAGGGAAACATTCGAATTAATGCTAGCATTAATCCACCTTTGACCAATGTATAATAAAATATATGATTCAAAAAGACCATATACTACCAAATACTTTGGATATGCCGAGATATTTAACATTGGGAATAGCGAAGGCGGCAATAAGACCTCCAATCCGTTGTCCAATCAGATCTTGACAAACATGATACTTTTTATTATATAAAAATCAATGTTTCCACTTCCCTTGTTCCAACAATAAACAATATGAAAATATTTCTGGTCAATGCATAATCTAATACCAAGTCAACGATTTATTGATTGCTATAGTCCCTCTATGCCTACAGCAGAGACTAATAAGGGAAACCATTTTGACTTATTTTCATAGGGTACAAGAAAACATCTAAAAGGAAGTTGTTTTCTAGGTTTTTATTTCTACCTATACATTTATTGAACTTTAATGAATTTAGTAAGTGGAAGAGTTTAGTCACAGCAAGATAAAGTAAGAAAGAGTTCATGAAAAAACTTTACGAGGACAGTAGGGCTTCAACAACATAAAAGGCAATCCTTCAAACCTATATTCTATTCCACTTTTCTATATGCATTAATCTCCTTGTAGACTTAGTTTTAATATTTTAAATGTTCAATGGTATTTGTTATTGCATTCATTACATATGTGTATACATTAATATTGGTTTTAATAGAGTTATAAAAATGTTATAAAAATCAATTACAACATCGTTTTTATAGAGTTATAAAAATATTATAAAAATCAATTAATAAAGAAAAAATAGAAAATGTTATAATATAGTTAATGTATCTATAATTACTAGTTTTACTAATTTTTCTTTACAAATTAGCATTAACTATATTATAGTATTAGATATTTTTTTTAATTTTTAATTTTTAAAATTAATCTTATAATTCATAATAAAAATACAATGTATATTTCACTGATTCACAAGGTATATTAATATTGAAAAAACACGAGGACTAAGTTACTTTACAACTTTGCCTTGTTTGAATAATGGAAACCATTTTCCCACACAATATATTGTTGACGGTACAAAAAAAACATCTAGAATGAAGTTGTTTTCTAGGCTCTTATTTCCACCTACACATTTATTGAACTTTAATGAACATGTTGACCCTATAAATTGAAAACATATGGATAAATACTTTGAATTGTGGTTATAGAAGATGTGATTTCAATTTATATTGTGACCAAGGATTTTAGACTCGCTTGTTACAACATTTTTAGTAAACATTCAATTCCCCCCACACCCCACTTTTGTCCATTTGCACTGTGTTAAGATGTAGAATTCATTGCTTCATCAACAATTTGATGTGTTTAAAAAAGATAACAACATGGATTTTTATAGGCAAGATTTAAGTAAAGACTTAACTACATTGGAAAAATGAATAGATTATGGAAAAATGAATAGATTAAGGGACTAAAATGAGTGAATGGTTGCAAACCCATTTAAAGAATAATGCATAGGGGCAAAATAAGTTGCAAGAGAAGGAGAGCATGCTTTAGGTAATTGTATGACTAGAAATAAAGAAATAACAATTGAAGGAATCCATAATACCAAATTTTATAATTAGTTACTCTTGAATTCCAATGACATGGGTAGAAAAGGGTATGTCAGTTGGGTATAACTTAGGTTGTTAGGAGGAGAAGTTGTTATTCTCCCCACCCAAGTTCAAATTTTTATTGTGGCATGTTTTCCCCTTGTGGTTTAATTAGGGTTGTCAATATACCAACATTCCCACTCTCGCTTAAGTGCTTGAGGGTGGATTGAGATGTTTCCAAACATTATCTCAAGGGGTTAACTCAATCAGTTGTCACCAATATTAGAATTTGACTAGTTATGTCCTAGTAGGTGCCCAATTTTGGAACCCTTAAGTTTATTAGGGTCCTACCCTAACCCCCTTACTTAGGATACTTTATTGATGTATGAGACCACCTTCCTTGAATAAGGCTCACTAAATAATTAATTAATATTCCATGCGTTCACTCATTCTAGTCCCCATTATTTCTCTGAATCTCTGGAACAACCCATCCATTATTTATTCTCTGAAGTGGTATTTTATCATGTTTTCAGTCACAACTTTGAATTTCTTTGCAAGTTTTCTTCCATAGGCATCCTTTAGAGAGGCTAAGCGCCCTGTCATGGCTTCCATGTCCTCCTCTAGGAGCTCCATTCCTATTATTTCAAATGAACCCTGACTCGTTACTTCACTCCTTACTTCCTCTGGAACATTGAAATAGTCCACCTTATCCTCCTCTATCAACCCCTGTATAGATGTTATACTTTAATAACTATTTGAATTCAAGAGCAAGATGTTAAAGAATACTTGGGACTGCGGAAAAGTTATGCCCGTAGATAGATATTTGGCTTTGAGGGTCTTCGTTATATTCTCAACCGCGGAGGGAGCAATGGGTCCAGACGAACAACCAAGGTATACAATGCAAAATGTTTTGCATTCCACCGTTAACTTCATGGATAAAATGGCTTCCTTCAACACAGGCTCTGCAATTTCTGATACACTCTTCTACATATACAATGCATGGTATCTCCCAAGTTTACAGTTCCTTGGTTTGACATATTAAATGCATGAATAGATTGATATCCTTGCTAGTATAACAAGGAGAATAAGTCACCTCTCAACCTCAATTCGACAAAAAACACTTAAAATCTTATTAAGCAATCCAATGGACACATAAACTAGAGGTCCTAGCATTGGTGGTAGATTCTTCTTAAAATTATGTTTTGCAAGAATCTGATAATTTTATTTTTCTCTTCTATTATTTGAATTGTTGTGGCTTTTGATTCATGGTTTCAAATATGTAGTTGGTGCTAAGGTTTCTTTGATTGTCCTTTTTGGCACTATTGCAAGCAAATGAGACCAAGTAAACAATAGAGTGAAACAAAACTTGGTAAACTTTTATTCTCTTATTACTCTATAATATTTCCTTTTATTTAGGGTTTATTGCTATCTAAAAGTTTTGAGTAACAATAAATGCAGGTATTTGGGTTTACTAAATCTTCCATTTTGGGGAGAGGGTTTAATGGCTTCATCATATGCAAATATCCTTGGGAAATTACATAAAAATGTAGATATGCTATGATCATGGGAGGGATGAATGTGTCATAGTACATGTTCCTTACACACAAAGGAGGCCATGCTCAAAGTGTCTACAACAATTTAAAAAATTCCAATTATTATAGTCAGATACAGTTCCCAAAGGGGCTAGAAAACAAAGTCGGTTTTCTTTGCTTATGCCACATACATGTCCGCAAGAAAAGTCATTATGTTCCACATGTTGAGTCGATAATGAAAAGTGTTGGATGCAGATATAGTCAGGAGAAAATACTAATTTTGGGAAGAGAAACATGAAAGGAGGAAAGGAAAACTGGAAGGAAAAGCAACACGTGTGAGGGAAACAGGTGAGGCGTGCATGCAAGGAAGACCTAACGATGCTAGGGTTAGAGTTTTTGCAATATATTGTAATGGCTGAT
>JZKD02S2319253.1:37041-50879 GCA_000966675.3 Picea glauca | reverse complement strand
GGTGTCTCCTGTGGATTGTTGTGACCACGCAGTACTGGACTGCGTGAGGCTTGTTGGCCTGTGAGCAACTCCTCCAGGTGAGAGAGTGCGCAGAGGGAGAAGAGAACTCCTGGGAGAAATCCCTATAGCTGCCATAGAGCCCAGAGACTTCCGGTCCGGTCTGTTCCTGTAACCCAAGGTAAGGGGGACTGGCAGTCGAAGGACTGTCTAGGTGACAAAGAAGGTGCACTCCCCTGGGGTGGAGCAGGCATGTGGGGAATGAGGGTCTGTGTGCAGTGAGCGTGGGATATTCCTAGGAGAGCTTCTTCCTGGTGAATGTGAATGTGTTATCTTCCCGTAACCTCATCCTAGCCTAGGATTATTGCCTTGGGGTGGAGCTCGGTCCCAGCTCGGGGGTGACCTACTGTTGAGCTGATGAATAGTGTGGTCTAAGGCTGGGAGGTTCGTGGAAGGCCTGCTCTTGGTTGGTGATTTCTCCAGCTGATAAAAGATAAGTATTTTGAGTTATGTTTAACACATTTGGCATGATTGTGTTGTTCATGTATCATGTTTTCCGTTGTGTAAATGAATTACTGTTGCATGCTATGGTTTGTTAATGGTAACAATAACTTATATATTTTACTCTGCGAATTAAGTGTGTTTAATTGTGTTAAATGCATTTGGTTGGTAAAACCCAGTATGAGTTCTGTAGATTCCATGTACAGAATGGTAACCGAGAGGTTTGGTAAAATCCGGGTAGTGAATGGGTACACTACAACTCATAAGTTTTCCTGGATTTATGATAACAACACCCTAAACATCAATACCTCTTACACATATTGCTTCTAATTGTTGTTTAACCTCGTAAATTTATAAACCCCATCCCTTTGCCTCATTAAGGAAGTATGGAAACTTCAATGTTAAGATAATATCAGTAATGTACTTTGTTCAATGTTATTTAAACATAAAATTGAAAAGGTACATCTATAAGATAAATTATGTTAATACTCAAGGAGAAACCCTTGAAAACAGATGAAGGATGAAAGCAATAAGTCATTTAGCTGGCTACACTTACCAATGTCCCACCATGAAGAGAAATAGATGTAGAGTAAAGTGGGTACTATGGAATTGGGAAAAGACTTCCATCTTTCTTTGACCTTATAAGCAATTGCATCATCATATGAACTTGAGAATGAGATATCCAATAAACAGTGAACATTAAGTCTCCATGTATTTAAAAAATAAATAGAGTCAAGGCATGAAATTTCATCATTGTGACTTTAGTCTATTATACCCCATGACTTGCACCATCAGTCAAAAAAGGTCCTCTAAATTGGATGGAAAACCATCATGGGAAACAATACCAACAAAAATCGCATCATGTAATGCCTTGACACCCTGTGCATGGAAGAAGAGTTAGATGAAGATGTACGACAGACTTATTTAGTATTTCTATTGGTAAGAGGAAACCTATGTATGCTTATTAATCCAACGTTTCAGACTTCATCCAAATGATTCCATCTTCAAGGATCCCAATGCTCGGACTAGGACGATGAGAATGAAGGAAATAATTTCCCTTATAAATATGTCAACGATCCTTATGTAGTTTTTTTATTTTATGGTCGGCTTCATGAAAGAAGATGTCATCGTTTGAGCTTATTTTTGATGGGTTTCCATATTTTAATTTTTTACCATCGTCTCTATTGAGAGTGTGTGTTTGTCTTTCAATTTCAAAGGCCTCCCTTATTCTTCTTTTTGTGTAGAAATTTTCTTTTGAAATTAACCTTGCGTTTTCTATGCAAATGTGATGGGAAGTATTGTGTGCATGTTCTTCAAGGGATGATTTTTGAGCTCGATCATAGAATAAAATATGTTGAATGCTCTTTCAAACAAACTTGAAGGGAGCGTCATATTTCACCAATGTATATTTTCCCGCATGAGCATGGTATTGAGTAAACCCCCATTTGTTGTTTGGGATCCAATGGGTCTTTCACTGAGTCAACAAGGTTTCTAATAGTGATCAGAGGAGAGAATGACACCATGATGTTTTTTTTTTTAGGACCTTGGCAATCTGATCAGTGGTACCCTTGATGTATGGTAGAGTGATCCTTGGGAATTGTACTTATTGTTCTAAGTTTCTTCTGTTGTGAACTTTTTGGATTGCCTTATTAATGTGTCCATCATTGTATCCATTTTTGTGGAAGACATTTCTTAAGTATTCAAGCTCCTGGTCTAGATGTTTCATATCAGAGATCTCCTTTTTGCTCTTATGGCCAGTGTGTGGATGATTTCTTCTTTTTGGGTTGGATGATGATGTGAGTTAGCATGTAGGCATATGTTTGTGTATGTGCTCTTTCTATATACCTGATACCCTAGTGTGTTATTTTCATTCTTGGTGAGGAGGAAATCTATAAAAGGGAGCTTGTTGTTTTCTTATATCTCAATGGTGAATTTTATGTTCTCAAAGAGGCTATTAAGATGTGTCAGAAATTCATTCATATCTCATTTTTTCAAAAATTACATCTACATATCTCTGGAGGGTGTGGGTAAGAGTTTAGGACTCTTGTCTTGAATTAATCCATGTAGAGTTTTGTGACAACCGAAGATAGTGGGGAGCCCATTGCCACTCCATAAGTCTATTCATAGATCTCCCCCCTTAGATGAAATAAGTGGATTTGAGACAAATTTTTACCAATCCAATTGTTTCGATGTCAGTGATGTTTTTTATGACTTCAATGGCATTGTCCACTAGGATCTTGGTGTAGAGGGACATGATATCAAAAATAACTAGCATATCTTCTTCCTCTATTTTTTGGTTTTTAATCCACCTTATAAAGGATGCAGAATCCTTCACAAATGAGGATGTGTTTCCTATCGGAGGAGAAAGATTTCTAGCTAGGTATTTTGCAAGAAGATACGTAGGTGAGCCAATTTTGGTTACGATTGGTGTTAATGGCACTCCTTCCTTGTGTATCTTAGGTGAGCCATAGATCCTTGGCATGATGATGTTTTTGGGAGTGATTCTTCTTTTGGTGAGGTCGTCTAGATTAGATTTCTTAATAACATCACAGGCCTTACGTAGGATATTGTTTCATGGGTCTTTGTTGATGATTCTATAACTTCCACATGAGAGATGTTCAATCATTTTATTATGGTATTCTTCCTCATCAAGAACAACCATGGCGTTTCCTTTGTCATCCTTTATAATTTTAACGTATTTTTTGTTTCTCAAGGCCCAAAGTGCTTTTGATTCTTCTTTGGTTAAGTTGCATTTTGGAGGCTTGGCTCTTTTTAAAATCGTTGCACAGTCTTCTCTTATGTCATCTTCTTTCTCTGTGCTTTCTGACTTGACAACATCTTCAATTATGCATATTATGTCCTCCATCGAAATTTTCTTTGGGGCCACAACAAAATTTAGACCTTTTTCAAGAATTATACTTGATGCCATATCTAATGTAGTCTTTGAAGACTTTGGAACAATTTATAAAGGAAAGCCTCTGGGTGGACCTCCAATATCTATCAAGATTTTCGATGAATCAAAACATGGTGAAAAACAATTCATTTTGGAAGTGGCTACAATGAGGAGGACCTATCATTTGAACATCAATATTTCATCTCATGTACTCAACCCTCAATTTTCCTTTTACAGTCCCTACTATTCCCTATTGTATTTTCTGCAACAATTGACTTAACCTGGAATATGTTTCTTTGTATAATTGTGTGCAACAACATGATGCCCAAGCTGTAAACTTCTCTATTTCCAATAATCTCAATTCATTTGTAAAATTGGTTGAATGGTTGCAGCATGAAGATAACAAGCTTTTGTCGAAGCCTTGAGGTCTATGTAGCACCTAGACACAAGCTCCAACAACACGATTCCCAAGTTGTAAACTTCATTCTTTCCGTTGAAACATTCGCGCGTGATGTAGACCGATGTGGCTCTCATCCCGATCACAATCTGCTAGATTGTGTTTGGTCTATGAGTATAGCTTGGCGCTGAACTTATCTTCGAGGAGAAATTTCTGGTGCTTTTATATTTTTCGAATCGAACTACAAACATAAATTTCAAATATAATGTACATACATTCATGAAATTGCAAAAGCCTTCAAAATTGAATGTCTCACGAAAATTTTGAAGACTGACTACTGAAGAATTCGATAAAATATGGTTAGGCAGACTTATATAATCACAAGTAGTTGTTTGTTCATAAAACCCATAATAATTTTAATTTGAATATGATAAGTGGTTTAATATGAATTCGTCTATCATATTTGGTAGAAAATTTCTTTACAATTGATACTTGCAATTAAAATATTTTAGGATTGCACATAAATAAATAAAAAATAATACAAACACAAAGATGTGTTATATCACAATTTATCTCTTATTCTGCTAGAATCCACCACAATCAACGTGTTTTCCAAAAATAATACAACAAGGGGAATCATGGTTGTCCTTCAAATCCAATTTGCTAAGTGCACAATAACTCCACTCATGGACAACCAAATATTTTTTTTGTAATGTTTTACAAAGCTTAAAAGAATGCACATCTAAAAATTTGACCTCGCTACACATTCAAACTTTAATGTTTAGAGCCACCAAGTGAATTGTTGAAGACATGCATTAGACGGAGGATTTGTTATCACTCCAAGAGTCTCTCTAGGTTGTAGATCGAGAGAGCTTGATAACTTAATAAAATGCTTAAATAAGGGTATAGATTGGATCAAATTGAATGACTTGATATGATCTCACTCACTCCAAACACATATGAATAGACTCAGACAAATAAGGCTTTCAACTATACTTGTTCAGAAGGTTTATATAAATATGTAAATGATGAAGAATACTTATTATACCAGCAGAAACATACATACATAAGCATACATGAATGGCCAACTACAACATGTAAGAGTACTTGTAATTCTAGTTTATCAATGCAAAGATAAGATGATAGTTATCCGTAATTATATAAACATGGAAAACATGAATATAATATTCACCCACAAGTGCAGAAAAGAAAGAAGATGAAGGTCTGAACATCTACAACAAAAGAAGCTTATATTCCAATATGTACTCAAAAAGGCCTTTCATACAAAAGCTAAGTCAAGTATCCAAAGTTGAACCTTTACAATGATGCCTCAATGGGCTTAAATAGCCTTTTACAAATTGGTTTCATGATCCCCAAAAGATGGATCTGAATGCTACTTGTCAAACATAATCTAATCTAATCACAAGAAGGTAGGATGAGATCCTATTTTTAAGGGATATATATTCCATTCTAATTCCAAGTATTTATCTCCACCTGAGCTTGCTCATGGCTATAGAAGTCCTTCACCACCTTTATCTAACACCTGAAGAAATGAATCACTCATTGAACACTGAAAATCAAGTCAAAGTTGACCAAATCTCTTCCATGCAGAAATCTGGAGAGTTGATAGCACAATACACAAGAAAAAACCAGTTTGCGCTACCAATTGGCTGCAGAAGACATTTTTGTAATAAATGTATGAAAACATGACTTAGGAAGTGTATCAGGGGTTGAAAATGGTCTCTTTAGACCTGATATTTTATAGCATTCCCTGTAATATGCCTAGGCACCTAAACTTTGATCTTTTAAAGATTTCTATACACAATTTGCAAAATTAGGGTTTATGCTAAAATGTAATACTCTAAGTGCTTTATACAAGCACTCAATGCCTCTGGAATTGCTTCTTAGAAGATGAATACCTTGCACCCTGAAGAGAACCATTTTCCATACTATCACTGTAAACATATCCCTCTTTGACAAATTCCATCAATAAACTCTAAAAATAGAGTATGCTTGTGATATGCATTTCTTATGTATTTAACACTTGCTAGGGTTTTTTATCTTCAACACAAACTGATAAAAAGGTTCCTCTATGCTGCTACCATATGCATCTTCCTCTGGAATCAAATCATATATCACTAAAGAACTAAAATAGAGTATATCTTCATTGTAGGTTGTTGTGTACCAAAACCCTAATAGGATAACTGTGTCATACTGTCTGTACTTGTGAGGGCTATGACCCTGTCATATAGATGAACTTACATGTGAATAACTTAGAATTATGATCTCCAAAACTTCAACCAACTTGCCTCTTTCTTCATTAGGTTCATCATAGGCAAAACACAAAATTAGTGTTCATTTTGTTGAAGGCAAAAAGGTGGACAATAAACTTTATCAATATCCAAAATTTGAGCACAAAACCTTGAGTATACCTCAGTCACTTATCTTTAATTTCTGATTTTATTCTTTGAGTGATTGAATTTTTGACTTTGCTTCTACTAATCTATTTGTATCCCTTGCATTCTTGATTTTCTTTGCACAACCTTCAGAAGTTGTTTTGAGAAATACTTGCCTCTTTTTCTCTTTTATCTGTGTAGATGTCAGCATGTTGTTAGGGATGTCAATAAGAGGATATCTTTCTTCCATTGGAACATCATCCTTTTCCTTCTCAGCTTAAAAGGGTTCACCCTTGATAACAGGAATAACGTGGCTGGTGATAAATCCTACACACACGACTAGACCATCCCTATCACAAATTCCCAATTGTTGATTATACTTGTAGTTGAATGCAACATCAAATCCAAAAACTAAATATGGGACACCATATGTCTCAAAAAGGAGCTCTGCCATTTTGTTGTGGGACTGAAGTGGATTATATGGGCACTCGGTCATTAAAATGGGATTCTTCTCATGTACACCTTCAACACCGATTCTCTCAAATACATAGTCGGAAATATATTTCATTGTCTCAAACAGAGACTTTGTGACAGGGCCTCTGAAGAATATTTCGAAACAGAAAGTGGAGTTTGACTTCCCATGCCCACCCAAATGGAGTTTGACTTTCCATTTGGTGACACTCTGTTATCGGACTAATCAGTAGGTGCGGACACTAACAGATCTCCCTAGATCCACCTGGATCTAGAACAAAACAGGACAGGACATGACTCTTTCCCTAAGTTTTGACCATTGCATTAGCTAGTAGGAAGGAACAAGTAACATACCTTAGTATCGCTTCCTAGGGTCTCTGTTGCTCCTGCTTCACTCTGGTGCTCTCGTGAGGTCAAGACCAAGACAACACAAACCAACCAAAGTGAAGATAGCAAAATATATTCAACTGTCAACTTATGTGTATGATCAAGGAATTACACAATAAAGTGAGAATAGCTTTATGGAAAAGGGACATGCCACTGTATCATATTAATTGAAAGTAAATATTACAACCTAATCGCCTTGATGTCGCAAGCTTCCTTTCGATGGCTCTTGGCTCCAACACACACACACTTTCTCAATCCTTGTATGAATAAGATCAAATCCTCTTGATAGACTTGCTAGAGTCTCCAAGCTCATGTTCAAGCTAAGTCCTTCACACAATTCTTTCACCAATTCTCCAATGAATCTTGCTTAACCTTTTCCATGAGAATTCCATCAATATATAGGAGAGAATGAGATGGTTACTTAGATAAGAATGATCCCACAATATCAGGGAATCCAGTCCAAGGATAATCATTCGAATGCCAACCCATTCTTCTAGAAGATTCCCTTCTAGACATCGAGAATTCATCTTTTTCCATGCTTTAGAGAAGGTTCGCACCCTAGCTATGTTACACAGTGTGAGAAGTTCGCACCCCAGTTTAAGGCAGCCTGTGAGAATCAGACATTCTCGCACCCTGGGATACTAGCAACCTACGAACTCTCTTCAAAAATGATTTTTCAGGGAAGAGATGAATATAAATTTCCTCGGGAGAAAGTTCTTATGAGGAGCCTGAGTACACCATCATGATGACCAAAATCATGGGTAACAGAATGCCCCCCAAAGTATGAGGCCAGAACCAGTGACAGCCGAAAGACTTTGTAAGATGCATGTGTGTGTCGGAAACCAAGAGCACACCTAATCAGAAACCTGCAAACACCCAAGCATCTGCAGAATATCATATATATCAATTCTGAGGTAGGCATTCCCATACTCAGATCACAGACGGATGACAATGTAGACATGGGTCATGGCCACCAATCATACACTATGGATCCATGCCGTCAAAATATAGCATAGCCACCAGGAATACACTATGGATCTATGCAAGAAAATTCAAATTGAGACAACATAGCCACGATACATACACAGTGGATCTATGTGTCACAAACTATACATACTCCATCGCAACCTGGACAAAGAGATGATATCCAGGGTCTTCAATTTTGTCACTCAAAAGTACGAATCTAACCATGTGATTACATGTGTTGAATTTGAACATGGTAGAAACCACTTGATTACTGGTCATTGATGAAACTGTTAACAAGTGCAAGGGAAATCACCATTGATGTCAATGACTCCCAAGGTACTCTAGTACAATCCATTGAGTGTGAATAAATGAGTTGAAGTTGAACATTCGACGAAATCTTTCGATCAGGGGTCAATGATGTAAACCCATTGTCAAAAGCGAAGAAACTTGCCATTGAGACATGCAAGTTCCAAGGTACCAAAGAATTTCTAAGTCTTGTTTCTGGATAATGAGCTGAAGTCAATGGAACAAAACTCGTCATAGGAGGGCCTTGATGTATCCCCCATCAATGACACGAAATGAGTAACAGATTTTGAAGGTGAAACAAAGTATGATGTAAGTTGGACTGGACACAAGGAAGGCCGACACGGAGAGAATGGACAACTACAGATGGCCGACTCAATAGAGGTTTCAGATGGACTTCTCTTGAACATATGAAGGACACGACCAATGATTTGGCAGCATTGACTCAAAGACGACACAGGGAATGACCTTGTAGCAAATTGAATGAGAGACAAATGGATTTCTCAAACCAACTTCAAATATAATGAATAGGGGGTGTCATGTTCAAGAGCGACACTTACTGCCAATCAATACGAAGATGATAACATATCCCTTTCCCAAATTTTCCCCCACCATTTCTGGYGAGTACCTCTTTATTTTTACGCAAGCTTGAGGAGGATAACATATGCTTGTTGATATAAGCTTATCCTTCGGATAAGTCCTTCGGAGTATGTTTAACGAACCCTAAGAAGGAGTGGGTTGGTCCCATTACGGGTCTATCGATGTTTGTTTAATGAGTCCAAAGATAGAAAACTCAAAGGTTTTTCATGATTATAGAGTTTGTAAAAACACTTAAAAGAGAACTCTCTCAGTTCCTTTTTCGTAAAATAGTCCGATGAGACCAAAAAAGAGATAAATTATCGCTCACTAGACGCTTTCTTCATATACTTTATCAAGCGTGAAAATAGCAAGGCCGCTCAGCTATCTTTTCATGTTTAGAGAGTCTGAAAAGAGCTTAAAGAGGACTCCAGGGGGGTTCCTTTTTCGTATAACCTTGTTGAGCCCGAAAAAGTGATAGAAGTATGCTCGATCGCGTTCTCATGTATTTTCGAGCACGAGAATGGACAAAGACCACACTCAAGGTTTTATACAAAAACCATAAAAAACAATCAAAACATGGACGAAAAAAGAAAAATTATGTCTACATCCCTGTATATGAACATCGAAGTCATTACGCCTGCAAAAATTACACTCARAAGGACATTAGGGATTAGGGTTTAATAGATAAATAATCATAAAAAACCAAATAACATGGTAAAAGTAAATATAAAGGAGTAAAACTCTTTTTACCATATCATTTTCACTTTTCCACTATTTGAGCCCAAAAACCCCTCTTTTACCCTCGAAGTTCGGCGTCATATTGCGGGAGTTACGAGCGTCCATTCGATGAGCCGTCAACGACAGTGAGGTAGGCTCTTTGTCTTCTACTCTTTCATGGTTTAATTTTGCATTTTCATTGCTTAAAATTCATTTTTTGAGTTGGTTTTGTGAGCCCTACTTGTGCTCATCCATTCTCGCAGGTGGGCTACATGGGACCTGCGAGAATGGGTCATTCTCGCAGGTGAGCCCACAGCAGCCTGCAAGGTTCTCGCACTGTGCCTAAAGGGCACCTGCAAGAACCACAAAGCACAATTTTTTCTTAAAGATTTACTCAATGAAAGAGAACCAATTCATGAATAGAGTTGTTAATCCTCTTTTTGTGCTTCTTATGCAAGTAATTGGCCATCAAAATGGTTCTTGAATGGCACGAAAGGGAGCACAAAGAAGACAATGCCATTGCTAGAAATCATCCACCCACTATTGCTGCTTTAAGAAACTGTGGCCTTCTGAAGTACTTTCGTATCCCGGGCATGAGGGCCCAAGTCAGGTTATTAGAGTACCTTGTGCATATGTGGGATCCCGATCAGCAGGTATTTCATGTGGGTGTCCACACACTGTCCTTATATATTGAGGACATTTACTTCTATGATAGGGGTACCATGTGAGCTTGACTGGTAGCAGAGGTGGTGGGCTGCCCATGAGTGAGTACTGTCGTTTACACTGTGTTCCCGAGGCAGAGAGGAAGAAAGGAAAAGTAGCTATTTGGGGGGTACAGGATTTGACCCTCCGTACTATCTTTTTCACCATAGCTCGGATGGCTGGGAGTTCCGCTCCTCACATAGCACTACAGAGTTACTTCCAGTATGCCATAGAGTGTACTGAACCTCAGGTTTTCAACTAGGTAGATGCAGTGCTTCGTAGTATGAAAAAACAGTTTACCAAATGCAGACGAGGCGACCTGAAGCAATTTGGGTACGGATCTTTGTTAGTGTCCTTCTTCCTTGAGAGGGTTCCATTACTGAGACTGCAGGTTGAGTGGAATTTACCGGCTCCCAGGGATCCAAGAATGTTGAGATGGTGTCGGCTCATGGCCAGGCACGTAGCTGGACCAATCATCAAGTATGATGATACCTTCTTTGACTGGCTTCGACCACAGATGTTGATGGTCGACGACTATGCTTATGCTGGATTGGATTTCCGAGGAGATCCGGACTTAGTATTTCCAGAGGATGCTCAGTGGGGGGAACTTGGTAATAAGTACACAATTTTTTTTCTTTTAAATGTTTTTGTGATTTTTTACCATATGCAAATGTTTTTATATGTTCGTTCAAAGACTAAATACAAAATTCGTTTTTGATGACACATATGTTGGACCTTACCGACCTCCTAGTACTTCTCCCATTCAGCGACGAGGAGAGGTAGCGCCAGTGCCACAATACGCTGAGGATTATCAAGTAGTGGAACAAAACCTAGAGGGCTTGACAACAGATATTCCAGACATGCCTCTTGGAGAGGTTCCACGACGCAATCTGCATCATACAGTAGGAGTGTTAGAGTCCATGAGTCGACTGCTCCGTAGAGTTGCCCGGGCAGTCGTGTGTTACCGTGAATGTCATTCATGACGTCACTTTGTAGAAGCTATGAGCTTCAGATTTTGACATTTTGGTCTTCGGACAAAATGTTTTTTGTAAAAAAAACTCTTTTGATCGTTATATATACAGACGGCTTCTACCGGTTTATCATGTATTGTGTGAAAATTGATGTAATTGATTTATAAATGATCCAAATGTCTGTCTAATACATAGTTAGCCAATGCATCTGTTAATGTATTTAGATATCTAGGAATATGTTGATATGCAATGTAATCAAAATAATGTTCCAAGAGGCGAATTCGCAAATACACCCGTAACAAAGTAGGACTTTGAATAGTATAGACATTACTTAACTGTACTACTACAAGCTGCGAATCGAGTCGCACAACCAAATGGCGAATTCCGAGCGAGATAGCATCAACCAATAATTCAATAACAGTGCTATACTCTGCAATGTTGTTGTTTGCACGGCCGAAGCACACACCTCATAAGGAGACAAGTTCGTTTGTAGGGGCGTAATTTTCCCATGCAGCGGAAGCAAGGTTCTGAGTACTACGGCTAGTGCCATCAGTGAAGCCAATATAGGGTAGCGAAGACTCCGACATCTGGAAATCAAACACAACGTCACATAAGGGCAGAGACCAGATAACGACAAAAGAAAGCTACAGTAACACACAAGAGGTATGATACAATAAAAATACAAGTACTCGTGCACAGATGATTTTATGCATAGTACTTCTTCAAGTACAACTCATTCCTAGGTTCACTCAAAGGGATACCATCGTAATCTACTAACTCATAAGCTCATTTTTCCAAAACTTGTCAAACGATATAAGGACCTCGCCACATGGCTTCGAATTTTCCAGCTCCTAGCATATCTCGATCTTGATCATACAGGAGAACGAGATCTCCTTCGGAGAAAATGTGAGGCTTGACATGTTTGTCGTATTGGGCCTTAACACGTTTCTTCTGAGCTTCTATAACTAGGGTAGCATTGCGTCGAGTTTCGTCTAATCGCATAAGATACAATAGATGTTCTTCCTCAGCAGAAGTGTTTGGTAGGAGTTCAACAACTAGTTTTAAAGAGGGTATCTCGCATTCTATCGGGAGAATAGCTTCTAAACCATAGACTAATCAGAAAGGTGTAAACCCAGTAGCAGATTTGACAAATGTCCGGTAAGCCCACAATGCCGAAAACAACATTGTGTGCCAACTTGTTTTGTGAATCCCTATTATTCGTCAGAGCATAGTTATGAGAACTTTGTTAATTGCTTCGACCTGGCTGTTGGCTTGTGGGTAATAGGGCATTGAGTTATCATGGCGAAGACCCAATTTTTCAATAAGTTCGGATATCATGAATTTTCTGAAGTGGCTACCATGATCAGTGACGATAGCTTGGGGAACACCAAAACGAACTATGACGTGATTAAAAATGAATAATGTCGCAGTCTTTCCAGTGTTGTAAAATGTCGGCATCGCCTCAGCCCATTTCGTAAAGTAATCAACAACTACATTAATGTAACCATGCCTCCCGGCCGAGTGAGGGTGACATGTCATGAAATCGATACCCCATTTCGCAAAGGGACCAACTGAGACCACAGGGTGAAGAGGAGCGGGATGTGACCGTATCTTCTGATTATAGGTCTGGCAAGCATGGCATTTTTGAACGGCGATTATGCATTCATTAAATAAAAAAGGCCAAAAATACTCTGCTCGTAACCACCAACAACAATAAATCTTGGGGGGACAGTTGACAGTCCGATCCACATGCAAAGGCAGGGTATCTAGCCCAAAATCAACTCAAAAGGCTTCCACTCATCATTGTGGATATACCTCCTAGTGTTCCCCATAATACGTGCAATATCTACACTGATATCAACAAAGCAGGGTGAGTAACTCTGCCAATATCAATGTGACCTTGTGTTTGACCCTTGTGTGAGAAGGGCTTCCCAGGACAAGATGTTACAAATGGAATTTAACACTCCCTAACACAAGATGCTATTGTCTGTTTTGTCCTTTGGAGAGTGTATCTCTCTTCCTACGACAAAGTGCTAGCCTAGCTAAATGTTGGTGTAATAGAGCCCTAGAAAAGAGTTACTAAGTAAATTTTACAATTGCGCAGTGTTATTAAGAGTTGTTCTTTACTCAAAGGAAACGGAGATGAAACTGATGTTGTATAAGACTCTGACCCAATGATGCATGGATGAGAATGAAATATATTGATTTTTGTTCAATGAATCCTATGTATGGGAGGGAGAGAGAAGTTTTATGGATCTAATGTGGAACTACAAGACACAATTTCCTTTAAAATGCAAATGCAAAAAATCACGCATCAATAACAATTATCTATTGTTTCTTTTTCAATAATTTCAACAATTGATTTTCAATGTTTTCGAAAAAGAAAATGACTTTTGAAAGAAAAACTTTGTTCACTTTTCAAAAAGCACCCACACCATGATAATGAGAGTACAGAAAATCAAAAACCAATGAACAAGCAATGATAAAAACCCAAACCACTCTTTCAATGAAAACAAAAATAAGAAGCAAACCAATCTAGTCTTTTCAATCGCATAAGA
>JZKD02S2319220.1:0-32767 GCA_000966675.3 Picea glauca | reverse complement strand
AATTTTACCCAAATTCACATCGTTTCTTGGCCCATACAAGCCCATTGTTGAACTAGTAGCTTTGATACCACTTTGTAACGTACCCATCCCCCATTTGGGTCACATCACTACTAAAATGACCCCATAAAATTTTAGATACCAAAGTAAAATGTGGAAATTAACACACAACATGAAATCAAAGTTCATTCAACTATCCATACTTAATAAAAACATATCTATAATTACTCTTATCGTGCACAAAAAAAATTAAATTTATACAACAACATTCAACCATAAAATAGAGACATGAATTCATCATTTTACTCATAGTAAGAAACATTAACTAAATATAACTCAGAGTAAAATTCACAACAATTATATATCAACATTTAACACATCTATACAACAAATAAGAACACTTATCATATAAAATCATGAAACCTACTGTGGAGGATGGGCATTCCTCCCAACTATAGCCTTACTATTACAATTCTCAACAAAAAGACACCACTGAGCTAGGGATATGGATCCACAAGAGACGAAGGTCCCTAAAGTTGGCTAATGTCACCCATTTTCAACAGTTAAACTCTCAACTAATAACAGTCCACCAACACACTTCCCCTCAACCTGCAAAACCCAAGGGATGGAATCCCCATTCATTTCTCACAGTCCCTTAAGCCTTTCCACTCCCCTCGAGGGATTCCAACACATGTTGGACAAGAATTCTACTTGTTGAAACTTCAAGAATTCTACAACTGCAACAAAAATTTGCCTAACATCCAAAAACACATTCTTCTTAGACGAATTTTGAACAGCTCATTTCTCCTAGGCACACGAACTCTTTCTCCATGAAATTGCAGCTCCAAGCAATATCCAAACATGTCCACAACAATTTCCTACAAGCTTCCACACTAAGAACTCCATTCTTGTCCATAAAACTCCATGTAAAAACAACTCCCTATGCAAAAACGTGAATGCATAATTATGGTCTCCTACCCATATGGATTTCCTTTCTTTCTCTTTCTTTCTTGACTTGCACTCTTCCCCAAGCTGATTGTACTCATCCCACATGCTCTCAATAACTATGGGAAGTGACTCTCACACCAAGCCTCTTACATGAATTCAATGATTGGGCTCTAGAACACTCAACAACTAATGGAAGGTTCATGGTAACGATAATTTTAAAGGAAATGAGAAATGGGTTTTGGTTTAATAGGCATGGGTAATTATCCCCCTTTAACCTCTTTCCTCTCTTGTGGATACTTATCCCCCAATCTATGTCTATTTTCGTCTGCAACTGGCGATACATTTCATTCATTATATTTCAATTTACATCATTTTCATATTGTCTCTCGGCCATACATCACATTTACAATATGCATCGCTTGGCTCTCAACCACATACTACATTTACAATACACATCGCTAGTTTGGGATGTTGCATATTTCCATAACAAAATAAACAGACTTGAGAGTGTTCCTCTAAATATTGTATTCATAGTGTTGAAGGAAAACACCATGGAGGTCCTCTAAGTGTTGGGAACTTTGTTTGGATCTAGTCATAAGATCCTCAAGATAGGATACAATTATTGTTAGGGACCTAACCTCCCTAGCCCCTCACATACATAGAATAATATATTTCCATGTAATAAAGGCCGACATTAGTTAATAAGGCCTATTTAATAAATTGGAATAATTCAATGTAAGAATACCTAATAGAAGCTTCCTCTTCTAGAAGGATCTTCCTCTAGAATGATGTTTATAAGATATAATTAATATAAATAAGAAGAGGATTCATGAGAAGTTTGTGTTGAGAATTATTGTAATAAAGTGCTACTATGTTGGAGGTTTCCACCTCGAAGAGGAAAGTGAACATTGTTTCCTATCAATA
Organism: Picea glauca; assembly: GCA_000966675.3. Classification (NCBI taxonomy): domain Eukaryota; kingdom Viridiplantae; phylum Streptophyta; class Pinopsida; order Pinales; family Pinaceae; genus Picea; species Picea glauca. The sequence goes on along the minus strand of JZKD02S2319220.1, from coordinate 30,898 downwards.
AAGGTATTATTTTGGTGTTGTGGTTTCATCTATTGTGTCGTTCTATTTTTATTCTCTACAGTATTTTTGCTTCCATCTATTATAATAGATCTTGTACCTCACAAGTAGTATTAGAGCACTTTCCTTGGTAGAAAATTGTGGGTTTTTTTTTTGGGGGTAGAGACGTATTCTGGCGTCTTAAAGCTACAAAGATTTGTCATTCAACGCATAAATCCACTATCAAGGAAGCATACATGCAGGAACTATAAGTGGTACTTAAGCGCACATTGTTGGGCACCATTGTAACCCCTTTGAGTGGTACCACATCAAGAAACACCTGTATACAGATCAACCTATATATATTGAATCCCTCTATAGATAAACCAATATACCACTTGACTGTTATAGTGCCATAGAGAACAACACTCAAGAAGATACTCTCTAGTAACTGGGTAATCGGGTAGTACGGCTAAGGGTACGGTCTACCCTCCTTAGTTGGTTCCCTGAGGTATTGGGTCAAGTACTACTGTTTGACACTACACATATATCATAGAGCTAGAGCACAGGGAAAACCCTTGTCTGTAGAAAATCCTAACAAACCCTAACCCCTGGGACACAAGCAACAAAAAAAGGGAACATACAAGATTTCTCTTGATATGAATTTGGACATTTTGACAATAATTTTTTCCTATTAAGAATTTGGGCATTCTAACACTGCAATATTATTCAGATTAGAGTACAACTCTGCAAGAGTACCAAAAAAAATAGGTTGGGGACTTCCTGCACCCTTATTTGAGACCTATCCCATTGGACTCCTTTTTCCCTTCTAATCATAGTGATACCTATCATTTTTCAGCCTTTTTTTCTCTGTCGTCTCGACCCCTCTCGAAAACACTACTAGGGACTTATTCCATTGGACTCCTCTTTTCATCTTAATCCCAGTGATACCTATCATTTTTAAGCCTTGTCTTTTTGTGGACCCACCCACTCTTTTCCACCACCTCCCTTTTCCACATCTTCCTGTGTTTTTCCCTCACCATGGACACCACTCACAACCAAGATCTTCAAAACCACGTCACTATGCACAAAAACTCCCAAATTGGCCACATGAAAGAGGAATTGAGGAAGGACATCAACTCCCACCTTTCCATCCATCTTGCATCCCACCTTGAATCTTATCTTGAATTAGTTGTTGCAAAGGTCTTGGGAAAACTACCCATTCCTAGTCTCCATTCATCATCTCACCCACCTTCTAAACTCAAAGTTACAACTTCCTCCAATTCCCAACAGTTTCATTCCAACCCTTTTCATTGTGATATATGTCTTCCACGAGTGGAGGTGAACAAATTTGATGGCTCAGATCCCATTGGTTGGGTCACTCAAATGGAACATGACTTCTCCTTGCATGGAATCACTGATGACTTGGCCAAACTTCATTACGATGTCCTCTATTTGGACCATGAACGTTGGAAATGGTGGAAATGGCATCGAAAATCACGCCAAGGATATGTATCATGGACACAATTTGTGGTTGAAATTTATGACTGCTTTGACACTGATACACACTCCCTGGGTCATTTGACCAAATTGAAACAGTATGGTGTTGTGGAAGAGTTTATCACAACATTTGAGAAGTTATCTTTCAGAACAGTGGGCATGCCTGATAAGTTTTTCAAATAATTCTTTATCAATGGCCTCAAGGAGGAAATTTGTGCCCAAGTCCTCATGACTCGCCCCCAGAATTGGTTGGAATCTATTGAATGTGCCAAGGAATCCCAACAAGTTGTTTTTTCCCAACACCGCAAACCTTCTTTCCCTTTGTTTCCTCTCCCTCCTACTCCTTCCCCTCATCCCACCCCTCTCAATATCCAAAAATTAAACCGGGTGGAAATCATTGAATGTCAACTCAAGGGTCTTTTCTATAATTGTGATGAAAAATATTTTTTGGGGCACAAGTGTAAGAAATACAAGTTGTTCATGGAAATCTCTGAGGATTTTGTTGATGATGAGACTGAGGCTTCTCATGCAGTAGATATCCTTAAGCCAACTCATCTCACTCCTCTATCTGATCCACCAGAAGTTGAACCAGTCATTTCCTTAAATGCACTCACTTCTTCTTTGCTCCCCAAACCCTCAAGTTAATTGGCTACACAAAAAATAAGAAATTCATCATTCTCATTGATAGTGGTAGCACTCATAATTTCACTCATTTATGCATTTCTCAATAAACCCATTGCTATATCCATCCAGTCAACAGTTTTCAAATCATGATTGCCAATGGAGGTTCCATGAAATGTGCTAGCAGTTATGAAAATGTTTGTCTCCAAATTGTTCAGTAAAACATGAAATTCCATATGTTTTCTATCGACATGGGGATGTGACATTGTGTTGGGTGAAGAATGGCTACACACTCTCGGTTCCAGCCTCATGTATTTTAAGTAATTTACCATGCAATTTCAATAGGATGAACAACAATATAAGTTCTAAGGTATCACAACAGGCTCATTTGAGATCATCAGTTCCCATCAAATGGAAAAGCTCCTAAAAAAAGGCCATTCAGGAATTATTTCTCAACTCAATGCCATTCAAGCCATTGATACACCATCTATGCATCCTGACCTCCAATCTATACTCTCTAAACACCAGAATATTGTTTCCACTCCCCATGGCCTCCCCCCTTCCCGCGATGTTCATGATCTCCAATCCTCTAGTTTCGGGCAGTGTTCCTCCCAATGTCTGCCCATATCGTCATCCATTTTCCGAGAAGAATGAAATTGATAAAATTGTTCACAAATTGCTTGGTGTGGGTGTCATCCGCCATGGTACTAGCCCCTATTCTTCTCTTGTGGTCATGGTCCTCAAGAAATAAGGTGTGTGGTGCATGTGTCCCAGCTTTTGTTCTCTCAACAAACTCACCATCAAAGACAAGTTTCCCATTCCTGTCATTGATGATATATTGGATGAATTGAGTGGTGTTCAATACTTTACTAAACCATATCTCCATTCTTGGTAACACCAGATATGTATGAAATATTGATTTTTCAATAATCTAGTTTAAGCATGTAGTTCATTTCAATTTGCATTTGTCTTAACCATAAACAATAATGTTGTAGCAACCAAGATCACAAGAAGAAACACCGTGCACAAGAACACAAGAATAATCCTGGGAAACCCTTATCAACAAGGGAAGAAAACCCAACTAGATCCTTTTCTATATTATTCAAGAGAAAGACCTTCACCACCAAGACAAAACCTAGCACAGAAGAGGGTGCTTAAACCCTAGAACTCTAGTGCCCAAGAGAGGTGCACACTTTTCCCAAGAGAATGTACTTGCTGAAATTTCCAAACTTATGTGTAGGATATGATTCCACAATGGGGAATATTCCTTTACTTATCTTAGACTTGTCCTATCAACACAAGTGTCTATTGGCTCAACATGGCCGACCTCTCTAATTCACATTATAATAATAATAATAATTATTATAATTAATATTAACTAGATTAATTATGTTTTACATTTATTATTAATCACATTAAGGTGGGGCCAACCTATACGCTTTACATAACAATTAGGGTTAAAGGCAGGTCTGACTCTTGAACAATATATAGCAAAGGATCTAATACATTCACTAGTGCTCATCCACTAGGGGCACATCCATAGGGATGTCATATCTATGGTTCACTGCTTTACATAGAAGAACAAGATCTTCGCACATTCACCTGTGCTCGTCCACATGCACGTCCACTCTACAGATGTTATTTACCACTGCCTCACACAAGAGAATCATTTGGATTCTTCTCGTCAAATCTACTACTCAAAGGAGGCTAATACATCATCTTCATTTCTATTCACATGATGATGATGCACCCAACACTTTGGGATTTCACACGTTCACCTTGTGCTCAGCCACAGACACGTATAACTCAATAGATCACCTTTCCCGCTAGATAATCATCTGGATTTCTTCTCAACTCTCTGAATGGATGACGCTGACACATGCAACCTCTCAACCCACAGGTCGGAAGCTCCACATTGACACAGGATCTTTCCTTTACCTACTGGCCCAAAGAACTCTAAACGGCTCTTCTATTCCCTTATCGGGAAATCTGCACCCACAACAAACTCTCACGGGATCCCCTCTTTGCACTTGGGAGATTGGACTTCACACCTTCGTGAATCCGAAGGTCGAATGTTGGTCTCTTGAATCCTCGAAACCCGAAACAGTCAACGTTGACCTTTTCTCCTTCCTTTTCGAGATTTTTCCTATCGCGATTTTGGCGGTCGCGGTGTCGAGTAACTTGTTCCCTCGAATCCCCAAATCCCAATTTTCTAAAATTCCCATACACTCGCGCACTTTGAGCTTTCAACGCCACTTCACTTCATCACACTTTGGACTTCGCAATATCGCGAATCCTAATGCAATGTTTTCAGAACTTCACTCTCCATGAAACTCTGAAATGGTCAACGAAGCTTGACTCCGTGTTAATAGTGCGCCGCCTGTCCACTCACTGACTCCTCCATGGCCCACACAAATTCTCTTATCTTTCATGATGTCACGTTTCAGAATATCGCGATTCACGTTGCAAGGTTTACGGGACTTCCACCCACGAAAACCCGATACAAGTATCTGTGTGTAAATCCAATGGCCCTTGTGGCTTGGATCTACAGTCCTACTCCTCCTAAGCTTAGAACCTTTCAACGCTTTCGTCGTAACTCCCCTTGCCTCTCTATGAGATCTGACGGCTCACGTGACTTCGCGGATTCTTTCCAGAGAACTTCAACCGTCTGTCTCTTCCTCTGAGAATTCCCTGGGTTCGACGTCGTTATGCCTTCTTTCAAACTTTCAATATTTGGTCTCTTTACCTACCTTCAACAACCCTTGAAGACTTCAGACCCTTCTGAACCTTCCACGACTCTGCGTCTTTTAGGAAAACACTTGCACGCACTCCTTGCGGCAGATTTCCAAACACTTTCAAGTGTTTGAATCCCTTCGACCCTGCGCACTCCTGTAGCAGCAATCTTTAATTTCTTCTCTCAGGTTTGCAACCCTGAGACTTCACTTGGCCTGCACACTCCTTGCACGGCTCCTGTGTCCAACTGCACTTCGGTGGAAATGAGAACAAAAGCTATCTATCCTGATCTTTCAGAGACAAACCTCTGAAACTTTTGTCAACGCACTCCTTGTAGACACTTCAACTGCACTCCATGCAGGAACTCTTGCTCAGATAGAGAAACAATTTGAAAATCATTCCATTACCCTTTCCTCTCAGATTTCAAAGATTCAACAAGAAATCGTTCATACATAGCATAAAATAAATTGTATGACAGAAAGAGTAAAACATTTATGAGCATAACAGTCAAAGATGCATACACAGAGAATATATGAACACCATGAGTCTGAATCACAACTTTCTTTGTATTAATTCAGAACTTTTGTACATGGAGTCTTCTACGCAGCTCTCTGCTTCTCTTCTATGTTCTTCTTCAATTATTTTCTTGTTAATGTTACAATACATAATGAGGGTGTCTATATCCCGTTTCCCTCTTGCGCTCTAAAACTATCAAATCTAGAATTGAATTCTATCTACTTTACATTAACTACCATAAATGCCTTCTACCTACTAAAGGACGAGAGTGGATCGCTCAAGGTCCGTTTACATTATACAAGTGCGCTCCTTCTTAATTATCTTATTTAAGATGGCGCATCAATTTCAAGGTAATTTCAAAATTTTCGCTAGCGCTTGTCCAGCTATCTTTTGCTTCCGCGCTGGCTCGCTTGAGATGCTCCTGCATCATACTCCCTCGCTTGAAAAACTTCATGGGATCCTATCCATGAGCTCGTGCACGGTCTGTCCATGCTTATGTATCTCTACTTCGTTCTCTCAGCTGGCATCTTCTACTAGATGGCCCTTCCATTTGACCAAATATTCAAAATATTCTTTCCGCCTGGTCTTTTTGCTTACTCTTTTGTCCAGTATGCGATCCATCTGCGGCTTATCTGCAACTGGCATCTGGTTTCGCCACTGATTCATTGGTTGCTGATTTCCTGTCCCTGCTTCCTCAGCTTTATATGGGTACAAATATGAGATATTGAATATCATAGAAATTCCGATCCCATCGGGTAATTCAATCTCGTAATCATTCGCCCCAAATTTCTTCAAGACCTTACATGGTCCGATTTTCTTCATCTTCAATTTATTATATGTTCCTCTCGGGAACCTTTCTTCTCTCAAATGTGCCAGAATCAAATCACCAACTTCAAACTGAAGTTGTCTCCTGTTTTGATCTGCTCTGTGCTTATATTCCTGGCTTGAACTTTGCAGTCGCTCCTTCACCTTGCTGTGAAGTTCCTTCATCACCTTTGCGAAATCTTCTGCACTAGCACTCCTAGTCACAATCTGTTCTAAATCTCTCAATTCAGAAATCCCTCTCTGTTGCATGCCATAGACAACTTGAAATGGACTCTACCCTGTGCTCCTGTTAACTGATTCATTATAAGAAAACTCTGTCTGTGGTAATATGTGGTCCCACTGGCTGTGGTGTTCTATCACCAAGCTTCTCAGCAAGTCTCCCAGAATTCTGTTCACCACTTCTATTTGTCCATCTGTCTGAGGATGATAAGATAACCTAAAAGATAATTTAGTTCCCATCTTCTTCCATAAGGTCACCCAGAAGTTCCCTATGAACTTAGTATCTCGATCCAAAACTATGCTTCTTGTTAAGCCGTGAAGTCGAATGACTTCTTTGAAAAATAGATTCGCAATGTGGGTTGTGTCACTGGTTTTCTGACATGGAATGAAGTGTGCCATCTTGGAAAATCTATCCACCGCCACAAAGATTCAATCAAACCCTCTTTGCGTTCTTGGCAACCCCAATATGAAATCCATGCTAATTACATCCCACGGCCTTTCTGGTATGGGCAATGGTTGATAAAATCCCTCATTTTGTCTCCTTCCCTTCGAATGCTGGCAACTTCTACATATGTCCACGAATCTCTTGACGTCTTCTCGCATTCCCGGACAAAAATATGACTCATTCAACTTTGTGAACGTCTTGTCATGACCAAAGTGCCCTGCCAATCCTCCACTGTGTTTTTCCTTCAACAGATTCTACCTCATGGAGCATTTTGGAATACACAGTTGATTACCTTTAAACAGTAATCCTTCTTGGATCATGTATTCTATCCATTGGCTTCTATCCCTGAGAATTGGATTCTCAGTTGCTTCATACGCCTCTTTAAAATCCTGATCATCTACATACATGTCCCTGAGATCATCAAAACCCAACGTTTTGACTTGGAACTCCTGCAATAGCAAACACTTCCTGCTCAAAGCAGCAACAACTTTGTTAGCAGTACTAGAAATATGTTTAATCACAAATGTGAAATTCTGCATATATTCAACCCATTTAACATGTCTCTGATTCAACTTTTCCTGTTGAGTCACAAACTGCAATGCATGATTGTCACTGTATAAGACAAACTCCTTCNAAGAGTAAAACATTTATGAGCATAACAGTCAAAGATGCATACACAGAGAATATATGAACACCATGAGTCTGAATCACAACTTTCTTTGTATTAATTCAGAACTTTTGTACATGGATTCTGCTACGCAGCTCTCTGCTTCTCTTCTATGTTCTTCTTCAATTATTTTCCTGTTAATGTTACAATACATAATGAGGGTGTCTATATCCTGTTTCCCTCTTGCACTCTAAAACTATCAAATCTAGAATTGAATTCTATCTACTTTACATTAACTACCATAAATGCCTTCTACCTACTAAAGGACGAGAGCGGATCGCTCAAGGTCCGTTTACATTATACAAGTGCGCTCCTTCTTAATTATCTTATTTAAGATGGCACATCAATTTCAAGGTAATTTCAAAATTTTCGCTGGCGCTTGTCCAGTTGTCTTTTGCTTCCGCGCTGGCTCGCTTGAGATGCTCCTGCATCATACTCCCTCGCTTGAAAAACTTCATGGGCTCCTGTCCATGAGCTCCTGCACGGTCTGTCCATGCTTCTGTATCTCTACTTCGTTCTCTCATCTGGAATCTTCTACTAGATGGCCCTTCCATTTGACCAAATATTCAAAATATTCTTTCCGCCTGGTCTTTTTGCTTACTCTTTTTTCCAGTATGCGCTCCATCTACGGCTTATCTGCAACTGGCATCTGGTTTCGCCACTGAATCATTGGTTGTTGATTTCCTATCCCTGCTTCCTCAGTTTTATATGGGTACAAATCTGAGATATTGAATATCAGAGAAATTATGATCCCATCGGGTAATTCAATCTCGTAAGCATTCGCCCCAAATTTCTTCAAGACCTTACATGGTCCGATTTTCTTCATCTTCAATTTATTATATGTTCCTCTCGGGAACCTTTCTTCTCTCAAATGTGCCAAAATCAAATCACCAACTTCAAACTAAAGTTGTCTCTTGTGTTGATCTGCTCTGTGCTTATATTCCTGGCTTGAACTTTGCAGTCGCTCCTTCACCTTGCTGTGAAGTTCCTTCATCACCTATGCGAAATCTTCTGCACTAGCACTCCTAGTCACAATCTGTTCTAAATCTCTCAATTCAGAAATCCCTCTCGGTTGCATGCCATGGACAACTTGAAATGGACTCTACCCTGTGCTCCTATTAACTGAGTCATTATAAGCAAACTCTGTCTGTGGTAATATGTGGTCCCACTGGCTGTGGTGTTCTATCACCAAGCTTCTCAGCAAGTCTCCCAGAATTCTGTTCACCACTTCTATTTGTCCATCTGTCTGAGGATGATAAGATAACCTAAAAGATAATTTAGTTCCCATCTTCTTCCATAAGGTCACCCAGAAGTTCCCTATGAACTTAGTATCTCGATCCAAAACTATGCTTCTTGTTAAGCCGTGAAGTCGAATGACTTCTTTGAAAAATAGATTCGCAATGTGGGTTGTGTCACTGGTTTTCTGACATGGAATGAAGTGTGCCATCTTGGAAAATCTATCCACCGCCACAAAGATTCAATCAAACCCTCTTTGCGTTCTTGGCAACCCCAATATGAAATCCATGCTAATTACATCCCACGGCCTTTCTGGTATGGGCAATGGTTGATAAAATCCCTCATTTTGTCTCCTTCCCTTCGAATGCTGGCAACTTCTACATATGTCCACGAATCTCTTGACGTCTTCTCGCATTCCCGGACAAAAATATGACTCATTCAACTTTGTGAACGTCTTGTCATGACCAAAGTGCCCTGCCAATCCTCCACTGTGTTTTTCCTTCAACAGATTCTACCTCATGGAGCATTTTGGAATACACAGTTGATTACCTTTAAACAGTAATCCTTCTTGGATCATGTATTCTATCCATTGGCTTCTATCCCTGAGAATTGGATTCTCAGTTGCTTCATACGCCTCTTTAAAATCCTGATCATCTACATACATGTCCCTGAGATCATCAAAACCCAACGTTTTGACTTGGAACTCCTGCAATAGCAAACACTTCCTGCTCAAAGCAGCAACAACTTTGTTAGCAGTACTAGAAATATGTTTAATCACAAATGTGAAATTCTGCATATATTCAACCCATTTAACATGTCTCTGATTCAACTTTTCCTGTTGAGTCACAAACTGCAATGCATGATTGTCACTGTATAAGACAAACTCCTTCGGGATCAAGTAATGCCTCCATTTTTCTAATGCCTGTATGATAGCATAAAACTCCTTATCATAAGTGGAGTATTTCACTTTCGCTTCATTCATCTTCTCGCTGAGGTATGCTATTGGCATGTCTTCTTGAATCAAGACTGCCCCGATTGCAAACCCACTTGCATCGCATTTCACTTGAAATGTCTTTCGGAAATCCGGCAACACCAAAACTGGTTGTTTCATAATTTTCCTCTTCAATAGATTAAAACTCTTCTCATCTTCTTTAGTCCAATAAAAATACTTGTGTCTTTTCTTCACTGTATCCATCATCGCTGCACTAATTCCACTGAAATTCCTGATGAACTTTCGGTAGAAACTAGCCAATCCGTGAAAACTTCTCACCTCAAAGATGTTCTTCGGTGATGGCCAATTCTTGATTACCTCCACCTTATCTGGATCCATCTTCAACTCATCTGCAGAAATAAAAAATCCCAAGTAAATGAGCTCTATCTTCATGAATGAGGACTTCTTCATGTTTATCAACAACTTCTCTTGCTGTAGTTTCTGCATCACTGTATCCAAATGCTTCAGATGCTCTATCACTGTTTTACTGAAAATCAGTATGTCATCCAAATACACAATGACAAATTTTCTGATGAACTCCCTCAGGACTTCGTTCATCAACCTCATGAAGGTACTTGGTGCATTTGTTAAGCCAAATGACATAACAAGCCATTCATACAATCCTTCATTTTTTTTGAACGTTGTCTTCCACTCATCACCTTCCCTCATGCAGATTTGATGATAATTGCTTTTCAAATCAATCTTTGAAAAATACTTTGCTCCACTCAAGCAATCCATCAGATCATCCATCCTTGTCAATGACAATCTATACCTGATGGTTATCTTATTAATCACCCTCGAGTCAGTACACATCCTCCAGCCTTCGTCTTTCTTCGGACTGAGTACTGTTGGAACAACACATAGACTCAAGATTTCCCTGACCAACCCTTTGTCCAACAAATCCTGGACTTGCCTTTTGACCTCTTCATTCTCTTGCGGCGTCAATCTGTACGCGGCTTTGTTTGGAAAACTGGCTCCTGGTATGAGATCAATATGATGACTCACACTTCTAATCGGTGGCAATGAATGAGGTAGTTTGTCCACTACTCTGTCAGCGAACTCTTCCAACAGTTCCTGAATTTCTTCTGGTAAATCATCCACTCTTGTGTTGGTCAAAACAATTTTTGGTTTCCTAACCACAATGAATTGCGGTTCTTCTTTCGTATTAACCTCTGTAAGAAGTTCCTTCCCACTCATGAGAAGTACTGTGTTGCTTACTTCCGGCTTCACCTCCTTATCCTTGATTGGAAGCAACATGTGAGTCCTCCCATTCTTCTCTAGGGTGTATGTGTTCATCCTCCCATCATGAATCACATTCCTGTCATATTGCCATGGTCTACCCAGAAATAGATGACAAACATCCATAGGAATGACATCACACAATATATTATCATTGTATCCCCCTATCTTAAATTCAACTAAACATTGTTTAGTGACAGTTACCTGATGTCCTTTTTGTAGCCATGAAACTCTGTATGGGCTTGGATGATCAATCGTCTCCAGCTCCAGCTTCTCTANAAACTCTGTCTGTGGTAATATGTGGTCCCACTGGCTGTGGTGTTCTATCACCAAGCTTCTCAGCAAGTCTCCCAGAATTCTGTTCACCACTTCTATTTGTCCATCTGTCTGAGGATGATAAGATAACCTAAAAGATAATTTAGTTCCCATCTTCTTCCATAAGGTCACCCAGAAGTTCCCTATGAACTTAGTATCTCGATCCAAAACTATGCTTCTTGTTAAGCCGTGAAGTCGAATGACTTCTTTGAAAAATAGATTCGCAATGTGGGTTGTGTCACTGGTTTTCTGACATGGAATGAAGTGTGCCATCTTGGAAAATCTATCCACCGCCACAAAGATTCAATCAAACCCTCTTTGCGTTCTTGGCAACCCCAATATGAAATCCATGCTAATTACATCCCACGGCCTTTCTGGTATGGGCAATGGTTGATAAAATCCCTCATTTTGTCTCCTTCCCTTCGAATGCTGGCAACTTCTACATATGTCCACGAATCTCTTGACGTCTTCTCGCATTCCCGGACAAAAATATGACTCATTCAACTTTGTGAACGTCTTGTCATGACCAAAGTGCCCTGCCAATCCTCCACTGTGTTTTTCCTTCAACAGATTCTACCTCATGGAGCATTTTGGAATACACAGTTGATTACCTTTAAACAGTAATCCTTCTTGGATCATGTATTCTATCCATTGGCTTCTATCCCTGAGAATTGGATTCTCAGTTGCTTCATACGCCTCTTTAAAATCCTGATCATCTACATACATGTCCCTGAGATCATCAAAACCCAACGTTTTGACTTGGAACTCCTGCAATAGCAAACACTTCCTGCTCAAAGCAGCAACAACTTTGTTAGCAGTACTAGAAATATGTTTAATCACAAATGTGAAATTCTGCATATATTCAACCCATTTAACATGTCTCTGATTCAACTTTTCCTGTTGAGTCACAAACTGCAATGCATGATTGTCACTGTATAAGACAAACTCCTTCAGGATCAAGTAATGCCTCCATTTTTCTAATGCCTGTATGATAGCATAAAACTCCTTATCATAAGTGGAGTATTTCACTTTCGCTTCATTCAGCTTCTCGCTGAGGTATGCTATTGGCATGTCTTCTTGAATCAAGACTGCCTGGATTGCAAACCCACTTGCATTGCATTTCACTTGAAATGTCTTTCGGAAATCCGGCAACACCAAAACTGGTTGTTTCATAATTTTCCTCTTCAACAGATTAAAACTCTTCTCATCTTCTTTAGTCCAATGAAAATAATTGTGTCTTTTCTTCACTGTATCCATCATCTCTGCACTAATTCCACTAAAATTCCTGATGAAATTTCGGTAGAAACTAGCCAATCCGTGAAAACTTCTCACCTCAAAGATGTTCTTCGGTGATGGCCAATTCTTGATTACCTCCACCTTATCTGGATCCATCTTCAACTCATCTACAGAAATAACAAATCCCAAGTAAATGAGCTCTATCTTCATGAATGAGGACTTCTTCATGTTTATCAACAGCTTCTCTTGCTGTAGTTTCTGCATCATTGTAGCCAAATGCTTCAGATGCTCTACCACTGTTTTACTGAAAATCAGTATGTCATCCAAATACACAATGACAAATTTTCTGATGAACTCCCTCAGGACTTTGTTCATCAACCTCATGAAGGTACTTGGTGCATTTGTTAAGCCAAACGGCATAACAAGCCATTCATACAATCCTTCGTTTTTTTTGAACGTTGTCTTCCACTCATCACCTTCCCTCATGCAGATTTGATGATAACTGCTTTTCAAATCAATCTTTGAAAAATACTTTGCTCCACTCAAGCAATCCATCAGATCATCCATCCTTGGCAATGAAAATCTATACCTGATGGTTATCTTATTAATCACCCTCGAGTCAGTACACATCCTCCAGCCTTCATCTTTCTTCGGACTGAGTATTGTTGGAACAACACATAGACTCAAGATTTCCCTGACCAACCCTTTGTCCAACAAATCCTGGACTTGCCTTTTGACCTCTTCATTTTCTTGCGGCGTCAATCTGTACGCGGCTTTGTTTGGAAAACTGGCTCCTGGTATGAGATCAATATGATGACTCACACTTCTAATCAGTGGCAATGAACGAGGTAGTTCGTCCACTACTATGTCAGCGAACTCTTCCAACAGTTCCTGAATTTCTTCTAGTAAATCATCCACTCTTGTGTTGGTCAAAACAATTTTTGGTTTCCTAACCATAATGAATTGTGGTTCTTCTTTCGTATTAACCTCTGTAAGAAGTTCCTTCCCACTCATGAGAAGTATTGTGTTGCTTACTTCCGGCTTCACCTCCTTATCCTTGATTGGAAGCAACATGTGAGTCCTCCCATTCTTCTCTAGGGTGTATGTGTTCATCCTCCCATCATGAATCACATTCCTGTCATATTGCCATGGTCTACCCAGAAATAGATGACAAACATCCATAGGAATGACATCACACAATATATTATCATTGTATCCCCCTATCTTAAATTCAACTAAACATTGTTTAGTGACAGTTACCTGATGTCCTTTTTGTAGCCATGAAACTCTGTATGGGCTTGGATGATCAATCGTCTCCAGCTCCAGCTTCTCTACCATCTCTGTAAAAATGAGATTATCCATGCTACCACTGTCTACAATGACCTTGCATACCCTGTCCTTGGTCTTGCAAGTAGTCCTAAAAAGTCTGGTCCTTTGGACTAAACTCTCCACCTCCTTCTCTGGTGTCAAAAGAGCTTTTCGCATCATCAACGATCTTCCGCCTTTGGAATCTTCTACCTCAACATCCCACCTCTGTGCTTCAGCGATGTGAGATTCTCCACTCTCTTTCTTTTTGTCCAGACACTCGTAAGACTTGTGCCCATTCTTTCCACATGTGAAGCATGTTATTACTCCACCTCTTCCTCTTCCTCTACCTCTAGTACAGGGAAAAGTATTGTTATCATCATAATCTCCTCGTTGCTCGGTATGCTGTCCTCTCTGTGAACTTCTGCCTCTCTCAGTTCGAGTCTGAGGTTTCTTCCAGTCCTCCTTGGGCTTCTGGTATTTATCCTGGGCAACTGATTTGCCTCTGGGATGACTTCTGCCTCAGCCTCTCTAACTCTGCTTTCGGCTCAGCTTCTCTTCCGCTTTAAGAGCCATCTGATAAGAATTTTCCACCGGTCAGATGGTTACCATGCTCATCTCATCCTGAATGTCATATCTCAGACCATTCATGTATCTGACAACGTTTTCATCATCGCTTTCCCGATGACCTGCCTTGATGTTCAGCTTATAGAATTCCTCAGTGTATTCTTTCACTGACATCAGCTTCTGTCTCAGGTTCTGCATCCTCCTGAATAGAGTAATCTGGTAATCTCTGGGGATGAATTTTGCCTTCATCTTCGTGATCATTCTGTCCCATCTTTTGATCTTCTGCTTGCCCTTGCAGCGTCTGTTAGCTTATAGTTCATCCCACCATAATGTTGCATGTCCCTTCAATCTTGTGATAGCATGCTTAACTTTCTTGTCGTCTTCGACATCTTCATAGTCAAAGTATGTGTCTAGAGCTCTAATCCAATCTAGAAGCTCCTCTGCATCCAAGTTTCCCTCATAAACTAGAATGTCCATCTTCGCTCTTGCACCCATTCTTGCAATAGCTCTGATCAAGCGTTTGTTTGCTGCATCTTCTGCTGCAACTTCTTCTTCATGTTCAGCCTCAATCTCACTTTCGGAATCACTAAGATCCCCAGCACTGACTATACGCCTTTGTGATGCTTCCATGTCTTCGAGTCTGGCTCATAGATCGTGCATCTCTCTCACCATGGTTGGTTCTGTCATCTGCCTGCCTCTTCTTCGCAGCATTTCCCTATCCTCTGGTGGACCGGGTGATTGTCTGTCCCTTCTCCTTGGAGACATGGTGAATTCTCTTTCTTCTCTGCTATAGAAAGCAAAGAACCCTTATGTGCTCTGATACCAAATTGACGCCGATGCACGCAACCTCTCAACCAGCAGGTCGGGAGGTCCATGTCGACACAGGATATTTCCTTTACCTACTGGCCCGAAGAAATCTAAACGACTCTTCTATTCCCCTATCAGGAGATCTGCACCCACAACAAAATCTCACGGGATCCCCTCTTTTCACTTGGGAGATCGGACTTCACACCTTCACGAATCCAGAGGTTGAACGTTGGTCTCTTGAATCCCCAAAACTCGAAACAGTCAATGCTGACCTTTTCTCCTTCCTTTTCAGGATTTTTCCTATCGTGANTAAATTCAACTAAACATTGTTTAGTGACAGTTACCTGATGTCCTTTTTGTAGCCATGAAACTCTGTATGGGCTTGGATGATCAATCGTCTCCAGCTCCAGCTTCTCTACCATCTCTGTAAAAATGAGATTATCCATGCTACCACTGTCTACAATGACCTTGCATACCCTGTCCTTGGTCTTGCAAGTAGTCCTAAAAAGTCTGGTCCTTTGGACTAAACTCTCCACCTCCTTCTCTGGTGTCAAAAGAGCTTTTCGCATCATCAACGATCTTCCGCCTTTGGAATCTTCTACCTCAACATCCCACCTCTGTGCTTCAGCGATGTGAGATTCTCCACTCTCTTTCTTTTTGTCCAGACACTCGTAAGACTTGTGCCCATTCTTTCCACATGTGAAGCATGTTATTACTCCACCTCTTCCTCTTCCTCTACCTCTAGTACAGGGAAAAGTATTGTTATCATCATAATCTCCTCGTTGCTCGGTATGCTGTCCTCTCTGTGAACTTCTGCCTCTCTCAGTTCGAGTCTGAGGTTTCTTCCAGTCCTCCTTGGGCTTCTGGTATTTATCCTGGGCAACTGATTTGCCTCTGGGATGACTTCTGCCTCAGCCTCTCTAACTCTGCTTTCGGCTCAGCTTCTCTTCCGCTTTAAGAGCCATCTGATAAGAATTTTCCACCGGTCAGATGGTTACCATGCTCATCTCATCCTGAATGTCATATCTCAGACCATTCATGTATCTGACAACGTTTTCATCATCGCTTTCCCGATGACCTGCCTTGATGTTCAGCTTATAGAATTCCTCAGTGTATTCTTTCACTGACATCAGCTTCTGTCTCAGGTTCTGCATCCTCCTGAATAGAGTAATCTGGTAATCTCTGGGGATGAATTTTGCCTTCATCTTCGTGATCATTCTGTCCCATCTTTTGATCTT
Organism: Picea glauca; assembly: GCA_000966675.3. Classification (NCBI taxonomy): domain Eukaryota; kingdom Viridiplantae; phylum Streptophyta; class Pinopsida; order Pinales; family Pinaceae; genus Picea; species Picea glauca. The sequence continues at coordinate 14,462 of JZKD02S2319220.1, read as the reverse complement.
CTGCTTGCCCTTGCAGCGTCTGTTAGCTTATAGTTCATCCCACCATAATGTTGCATGTCCCTTCAATCTTGTGATAGCATGCTTAACTTTCTTGTCGTCTTCGACATCTTCATAGTCAAAGTATGTGTCTAGAGCTCTAATCCAATCTAGAAGCTCCTCTGCATCCAAGTTTCCCTCATAAACTAGAATGTCCATCTTCGCTCTTGCACCCATTCTTGCAATAGCTCTGATCAAGTGTTCATTTGCTGCATCTTCTGCTGCAACTTCTTCTTCATGTTCAACCTCAATCTCACTTTCGGAATCACTAAGATCCCCAGCACTGACTATACGCCTTTGTGATGCTTCCATGTCTTCGAGTCTGGCTCGTAGATCGTGCATCTCTCTCTCCATGGCTGGTTCTGTCATCTGCCTGCCTCTTCTTCGCAGCATTTCCCTATCCTCTGGTGGACCGGGTGATTGTTTGTCCCTTCTCCTTGGCGACATGGTGAATTCTCTTTCTTCTCTGCTACAGAAAGCAAAGAACCCTTCTGTGCTCTGATACCAAACTGACGCCGATGCATGCAACCTCTCAACCAGTAGGTCGGAAGGTCCATGTCGACACAGGATCTTTCCTTTACCTACTGGCCCAAAGAAATCTAAATGGATCTTCTATTCCCCTATCGGGAGATCTGCACCCACAACAAAATCTCACGGGATCCCCTCTTTGCACTTGGGAGATCGGACTTCGCACCTTCACGAATCCAGAGGTTGAACGTTGGTCTCTTGAATCCCCAAAAACCGAAACAGTCAATGCTGACCTTTTCTCCTTCCTTTTCGGGATTTTTCCTATCGCGATTTCGGCAGTCGCGGTGTCGAGTAACTTGTTCCCTCGAATCCCCAAATCTCGATTTTCTGAAATTCCGATACACTCGCGCGCTTTGACCTTTCAACGCCACTTCACTTCATCACACTTCAGACTTCGCAATATCGCGAATCCTAATGCAATGTTTTCAGAACTTCACTCTCCACGAAACTCCGAAACGGTCAACGGAGCTTGACTTCGTGTCAATAGTGCGCCACCTATCCACTCGTTGACTCCTCCGTGGCCCACACAAATTCTCTTAGCTTTCGGGATGTCGCGTTTCGGAATATCGTGATTCCCGTTGCAAGGTTTACGGGACTTCCACCGAAAACCCGATACAAGTATCCACGTGTAAATCCAATGGCCCTTGTGGCTTGGATCTATGGTCCTACTCCTCCTGAGCTTAGAACCTTTCGATGCTTTCTCCATAACTCCCCCTGCCTCTCTGTGAGATCTGACGGCTCACGGGACTTCGTGGATTCTGTCCAGAGAACTCTGACCATCCGTCTCTTCCTCTAAGAATTCCCTGGGTTCGACGTCATTACGCCTTCTTTCAAACTTTCAAGATTTGTTCTCTTTACCTACCTTCAATGACCCTTGAAGACTTCAGACCCTTATGAACCTTCCACGACTTTGCGTCTTTTAGGAAAACACTTGCACGCACTCCTTGCGGCAGATTTCCAAACACTTTCAAGTGTTTGAATCCCTTCGACCCTGCGCACTTCTGCAGCAACAGTCTTTAATTTCTTCTCTCAGGTTCACAACCCTGAGACTTCACTCGGCCTATGCACTCCTTGCACGGCTCCTGTGTCCGACTGCACTTCGGTGAAAATGAGAAAAAAAACTATCTATCCTGAGCTTTCAGAGACAAACCTCTGAACCTTTTGTCAACACACTCCTTGCGGACACTTCAACTGCACTCCTTCCAGGAACTCTTTCTCAGATAGAGAAACAATTTGAAACTCATTCCATTACCCTTTCCTCTCAGATTTCAAACATTCAACAAGAAATCATTCATACATAGAATAAAACCAATTGCATGACAGAAAGAGTAAAACATTTATGAGCATAACATTCAAAGATGCATACACAGAGAATATATGAACACCATGAGTCTGAATCACATCTTTCTTTGTATTAATTCAGAACTTCTGTACATGGACTCTGCTACATAGCTCTCTACTTCTCTGCTATGCTCTTCTTCAATTATTTTCCTGCTAATGTTACAATACACAATGAGGGTGTCTATATCCCGTTTCCCTCTTGCACTCTAAAACTGTCAAATCTAGAAATTAATTCTATCTACTTTACATTAACTACCATAAATTCCTTCTACCTACTAAAGGACGGGAGCGGATCACTCAAGGTCCGTTTACATTATACAAGTGCGCTCCTTCTTAATTGTCTTATTTAAGATGGCGCATCAATTTCAAGGTAATTTCAAAATTTTCATTGGCGCTTGTCCAGCTGTCTTTTGCTTCCGCGCTGGCTTGCTTGAGATGCTCCTGCATCAATGGAGGAGATCATCTCTATGTTCCTAGCTCTGTCTCAGGAAGGAACCATGTACCCTTCTTAGGGTCTTTTTCTCAGGTTTGTAAGCTGAGAGAAAGACTCACATAAATGCAATGATCTACGTCTCATAGGTTTGTAAGCTGGAGAATGTCTCACATAGATGCATTCATCAACATGAAAGAGGTTGACATTCCCAAAATGGTCTTTCGAACTCATGAGGGCCACTATGAGTTCTTGGTCATTCCCTTTGGCTTGTGTAATTCCCCATCTACTTTCCAAAGTATCATGAACCATGTCTTCCATCCTTTTCTCCGTCATTTTGTCTTAGTTTTCTTTGATGATATTCTCATCTATAGTAAAACATGGACAACCCATCTTTCCCATGTGGATCAAGTTCTCCATCTCCTTTCTCAACACTAACTTTTCCTCAAGTAATCTAAATGTGCCTTTGGAGCCTCAAAAGTGGAGTATTTGGGTCATATTGTTGGCAAGGATTGTGTAAGAGTGGATTCTAAGAAAATTTAAGATGTGCAGGATTGGCCACACCCCAAAACTCTTAAGATATTGCATGGTTTTCAGGGTTTAATGGGATATTATCCCAAGTTTGTTAAGAATTATGGAAAAATTGCAAAACCTCTCACTTCTCTCCTAAAAAATAATGCTTCCAATTGGACTGTTATGGTTGATCAAGCCTCCCAGGCTTTGAAAGAGGCTATATGCACAAATCATGTCCTGGCCCTTCACGANTTCCGATACACTCGCGCGCTTTGACCTTTCAACGCCACTTCACTTCATCACACTTCAGACTTCGCAATATCGCGAATCCTAATGCAATGTTTTCAGAACTTCACTCTCCACAAAACTCTGAAATGGTAAACGAAGCTTGAATCCATGTCAATAGTGCGCCACCTATCCACTCGCTGACTCCTCCATGGCCCACACAAATTCTCTTAGCTTTCGGGATGTCGCGTTTCGGAATATCGTGATTCCCGTTGCAAGGTTTACGGGACTTCCACCGAAAACCCGATACAAGTATCCACGTGTAACTCCAACGGCCCTTGTGGCTTGTATCTATGGTCCTACTCCTCCTGAGCTTAGAACCTTTCGACGCTTTGGCCATAACTCCCCCTGCCTCTCTGTGAGATCTGACGGCTCACAGGACTTCGCAGATTCTTTCCAGAGAACTCTGACCATCCGTCTCTTCCTCTAATAATTCCCTGGGTTCGACGTCGTTACGCCTTCTTTCAAACTTTCAAGATTTGGTATCTTTACCTACCTTCAATGACCCTTGAAGACTTCAGACCCTTCTGAACCTTCCACGACTTTGTGTCTTTTAGGAAAACACTTGCACGCACTCCTTGTGGCAGATTTCCAAACACTTTCAAGTGTTTGAATCCCTTCGACCCTGCGCACTCCTGCAGCAACAGTCTTTAATTTCTTCTCTCAGGTTCACAACCCTGAGACTTCACTCGGCCTATGCACTCCTTGCACAGCTCCTATGTCTGACTGCACTTCGGTGAAAATGAGAAAAAAAACTATCTATCCTGAGCTTTCAGAGACAAACCTCTGAACCTTTTGTCAACGCACTCCTTGCGGACACTTCAACTGCACTCCTTCCAAGAACTCTTGCTCAGATAGAGAAACAATTTGAAACTCATTCCATTACCCTTTCCTCTCAGATTTCAAACATTCAACAAGAAATCATTCATACATAGCATAAAATCAATTGCATGACAGAAAGAGTAAAACATTTATGAGCATAACATTCAAAGATGCATACACAGAGAATATATGAACACCATGAGTCTGAATCACATATTTCTTTGTATTAATTCAGAACTTCTGTACATGGAGTCTGCTACATAGCTCTCTGCTTCTCTGCTATGCTCTTCTTCAATTATTTTCCTGCTAATTTTACAATACACAATGAGGGTTTCTATATCCCGTTTCCCTCTTGCACTCTAAAACTATCAAATCTATAATTGAATTCTATCTACTTTACATTAACTACCATAAATTCCTTCTACCTACTAAAGGATGGGAGCGGATCGCTCAAGGTCCGTTTACATTATACAAGTGCGCTCCTTCTTAATTGTCTTATTTAAGATGGAGCATCAATTTCAAGGTAATTTCAAAATTTTCATTGGTGCTTGTCCAGCTGTCTTTTTCTTCCGCGCTGGCTTGCTTGAGATTCTCCAACATCAATGGAGGAGATCATCTCTATGTTCCTAGCTCTGTCTCAGGAAGGAACCATGTACCTTTCTTAGGGTCTTTTTCTCAGGTTTGTAAGCTGAGAGAAAGACTCACATAACTGCAATGATCTACATCTCACAGGTTTGTAAGCTGGAGAATGTCTCACATAGATGCATTCATCAACATGAAAGAGGTTGACATTCCCAAAATGGTCTTTCGAACTCATGAGGGCCACTATGAGTTCTTGGTCATTCCCTTTGGCTTGTGTAATTCCCCATCTACTTTCCAAAGTATCATGAACCATGTCTTCCATCCTTTTCTCCGTCATTTTGTCTTAGTTTTCTTTGATGATATTCTCATCTATAGTAAAACATGGACAACCCATCTTTCCCATGTGGATCAAGTTCTCCATCTCCTTTCTCAACACTAACTTTTCCTCAAGTAATCTAAATGTTCCTTTGGAGCCTCAAAAGTGGAGTATTTGGGTCATATTGTTGGCAAGGATTGTGTAAGAGTGGATTCTAAGAAAATTTAAGATGTGCAGGATTGGCCACACCCCAAAAATCTTAAGATATTGCGTGGTTTTCAAGGTTTAATGGGATATTATCCCAAGTTTGTTAAGAATTATGGAAAAATTGCAGAACCTCTCACTTCTCTCCTAAAAAATAATGCTTCCAATTGGACTGTTATGGTTGATCAAGCCTCCCAGGCTTTGAAAGAGGCTATATGCACAAATCATGTCCTGGCCCTTCACGACTTCAAAAATAGTTTTTTCCTGGAATGTGATGCATCTAGGAAAGGAGTTGGCACAGTTCTCATGCAAGAAGGATGACCAGTGGCCTTCACCAGCAAACAAATTTTGGAGAGCCATTTGGGACAATCAATCGATAAAAAGGAAATGTTGATTATTTTGCATGTTACGGACCTATGGCATCCTTATCTCTTGGCCCAACACTTCCAAATTAAAATAGATCAACATAGCCTTAAGCATTTTATGGAATGACGAATTTCCTCCCTAGAGAAACATAAATGGGTCACCAAGCTCTTTGTCTATGATTATGAGATAATTTACAATAAGGGAAAATAAAATGTGGTTGCTAATGCTTTTTCTCGGAAGTATGAATATGAAGGATCCCTTTTTTCTCTCTCCTTCATTTTACCAAATTGGCTCCAAGCTGCTCACTAGGAATGACTACAAGATCCTAAAATTTATGACCTTATCGAACAGTTTCAATCCCAGTCTCCAGTTTCTCTCAGGTACCCTTGTGTTATAACCCTAATTTTCACCATACATGCTTACATGGCATTAGGCCATCTCATATTCCTTCTTTGCCAAAACACTACTGAAAAACTCTTCTTAAAAACCCCCTTTTATAAAGGCCCACGCGCCCTGCTCCATTACTGCATGCAAGTACACACTAGCTGACCCAAGACAACCTGTGTGTACCTACAAAAGCACGAAAAAGGGAAATTTATTGACAGAACACACAACTTTGGGTAAGTTAACTAAACCTTTCATCCATGCATGACTGGTCATTCGACCAAATACCTAGCTCCTTCTAACCTATAAAATAAGGGGTAGGGGTCCCATTTGAAAGGAGGAAAAACATAGTAAAGAAACTCTACTTGAATTTGTATTCCTCATTGCCCAAGATTCTGCAACCATTTTGTGATTTCAACGAAGAAGAGAAGCAAGTGTGTTAGCAGTTGGTGCATAGTAAAAGAGTTGCCCGGGACTAGGTTCATGGAGAAGTGGTCGGCTTCCTCATTGTGAGTTGATTTAGTGAAGTTAATAATAAATAAGTACTTTTCCCATCCCACCATATGAGGTTTTCATTGTTTATTGCGTACATGTTGATTAAATCTCTAACCCATTAATCTGTAGATCAAATGCATGTGAAGTTCTTTATTTGTCTTTTGTGAATGCAGGTCAGCCTTGAGAAGAGAGTTGCAGTCAAAGAGTAACCAAGCGTGAAGAGGGATCGATATCAAACGCCGGAAATAAGGTATGTTCAGTTGATCTTCTTAACTGTGTATTTTCTTAAGAATAATGGGGATTAGGTCCGGGATGACGGTAAAAAGTAGGAATCTTTAGGTCTTTTCTGCATGCATGATAAAACCCTAAGTGCTAGTCCGTAGAGGGATTTCCCACTCTCACAACACCTTGGCACAATAATGAGCTTTTCTACAAAGGTCATATGTATCTCATAAATAGTCGCAACTTAAATCTACGATGCTTTCAGAGATTCATGCTTCCCCCACAGCTAGGCATTCTGGGTTCACCAAAACCTATGAATGGGTCAAACATTTTTTTTCTAGGATGGTATGGAAAATGATATTTTCACCTTTGTGGCCGAATGAGATGTATGTCAATGGAATAAAGGATAAACAATCAAGACCAAAGGAACACTACAACCACTCCCAATTCTGTCGGTTATTTGGAAAGATATTTCTATGGAATTCATTGTTGGCTTACCTAAATCAGATAATAAATTAGTCATCATGGTGGTAGTTGATCGTATTTCCAAATATTCTCATTTATGTGCTCTCCAACACCCTTTCACAACATCCACGGTGGCTCAACTTTTCATGAATAATATCTTCAATCTTCATGGCATGCCTCATTCTATTGTCTCTAACCGAGATCTCACTTTTACCAACAATTTTTGGCAAGAATTGTTCCATCTCCAAGGCACCCAATTGCATCTCATCACCGACTATCATCCCTAGACTGATGGCCAAATTGAAGTTGTCAACAAGTGTTTGGAAACATATTTGAGGTGTTTTTCATCTGAACGACAGACTTAGTGGACTCAGTGGTTACCCCTCACCGAATGGTGGTACAACACATCTTACCATACCATTACTCGCATGACTCCTTTTGAAGCAGTATATGGACAAAATCCTCTTTCGGTTCTCTTCTACAGGCTAGGTGTATCGAAGGTTTAGGAGGTTGACAAAAATATTGTCGTTCGTGAGGCCATTCTCAGCACCCTCAAAAAAAAGTTGGCCATGGATCAAATTCACATGAAGCAACAAGGAGAACAAGGTCGTTCTGGAAGACAATTAGTTGAAGGGGACTAGGTGTTTCTTCGTCTGCAATCCTATAAGAAGACTTCACTTAAAATATACCACTGTCAACAAATTTCTCCCAAATTTTATGGTCCTTATACAATTCTCAAGTGAATGGGGTGGGTGGCTTACCAGTTAGTATTTCTCAATCATTCTAATATCCATCCTATTTTTCATGTCTCCTACTTAAATAAGGTGATTGGTACTAAGTGTCACACTCAAACCAGTCTCGCTGAGTTGGATGAAGAAGGTTCCATTTGTTTGCAACCACAAGCATTCTTGGACCACCGCGAGCATCGCCTCTGTCAGTGCACCATCAAGGAACTGTTAGTGCAGTGGAAAGATACAACTCCAGAGGATGCCACTTGGGAGAGGACTACCATTCTGCAACTGTTTCCTCATCTCAAGCCTTGAGGACAAGGATCTTTTTCAAGCAGGAGGGCATGTTAGGGACCTAACTCCATAACCCCTCACATAGATAGAATAATATATCTCCATGTAATAAATTTCGACATAAGTTAATAAGGAATATTTAATATATTGGAATAAGTTAATCTACGAAGACCTAATATAAGCTTCTTCTTCTAGAAGGATATTCCTCTAGAATGATCTTTAGAAGATAAGAGTAGGAGTCATGAGAAGTTTGTCTTGAGAATTATTGTAATAGATCATTTCTTTGTTGGAGGTTTCCCCCTCGAAGAGGAAAGTGAACATTGTTTCCTGGTGTTGTGGTTTCATCTATTGTGTTGTTCTGTTGTTATTCTCTACAACATTTTTGTTTTCATCTATTATAATAGATCTGGTGCCTTACAATGATGTGGAACATATCATGGGACAAATAGGACATGGAGAATGGAAAAGTGGCACGAGTGTTCTTGATTCAGAAACGCGCGGTGTAATAGGAAAATATTACCTAAGGTGTGGTGAATGAAATTTTTTATTAATCCTATTGATGGATATGAATTTGATTATATCCAAAAAATGCATCCATGAAAGAAATGATTTTGTGGTTGGCCAACTCATTAATCACTTGGTCAATGTAAGGAGTAAGGAAATTTTCCTTTGGATAGTCCTGATTGAGATTGTGAAAACTAGTACAAAAGTGGCACGAGTGTTCTTGAGTCAGAAACATGTGGTGTAATAGGAAAATATTACCTAAGGTGTGGTGAATGCAATTTTTTACTAATCCTATTGATGGATATAAATTTAATTATATCCAAAAAATGCATCCATGAAAGAAATGATTTCGTGGTTGGCCAACTCATTAATCACTTGGTCAATGTAAGGAGTAAGGAAATATTCATTAGGATAGTCCTGATTGAGATTGTGAAAACTAGTAAATACATAAATGACTCAATGCTTCTTGTTAACAAGGGTAAGATTGAAGATTTTTAATGACAAAATCAGAAATATTTCATTCACATTTCGTCAAACACTTGACTAACATGAGATTTTAGTCTTTTAATAAATGCCTTTAAAACTGAAAGCAACTGAAAGATAAAACACTTAAGTCAAGTAAATCACTAACCCATACTCTGATAAGGCAATAAATAGACAAGTAATTTTTGGTCCAATGACCAGGGAAAAAACCACACCGCGGGGAAAAGCCTAGAGAGATTATTGCTATTATTCAAGAGAAGATCTTAAATTTCTTACAACCCATAAATTTATTAATTCCAACTATAAATCAGAAATGAAAATGAACGTATCTCAACAATCTGTTTTCTTTCTAGAAATTCATGCCAGCAAGCTTCAACTGCCCACATGTGCCAACCAAACAACAACCTGATTTATGGGAAATCGTGTCACTATATAGATAAAACAACAACAATAAATGCACAGAAATATGCCTCAGAAAGCATGCCAGCAAGTACAATACGGACTGTACGAACTTCTTTCTTGGAAATCATGCCTCCCTCTTGCTGTACGGACTATCTTCTCACTGTATGAACTACCCTTCCTTCTGCTATACGGACGATTATGATTGCATTGCCTTGGGAACTGTGCACTCTAATTAACTTGGAAAACTGTGCTCTTAAACTCTNGAACACTACAACCACTCCCAATTCTGTCGGTTATTTGGAAAGATATTTCTATGGAATTCATTGTTGGCTTACCTAAATCAGATAATAAATTAGTCATCATGGTGGTAGTTGATCGTATTTCCAAATATTCTCATTTATGTGCTCTCCAACACCCTTTCACAACATCCACGGTGGCTCAACTTTTCATGAATAATATCTTCAATCTTCATGGCATGCCTCATTCTATTGTCTCTAACCGAGATCTCACTTTTACCAACAATTTTTGGCAAGAATTGTTCCATCTCCAAGGCACCCAATTGCATCTCATCACCGACTATCATCCCTAGACTGATGGCCAAATTGAAGTTGTCAACAAGTGTTTGGAAACATATTTGAGGTGTTTTTCATCTGAACGACAGACTTAGTGGACTCAGTGGTTACCCCTCACCGAATGGTGGTACAACACATCTTACCATACCATTACTCGCATGACTCCTTTTGAAGCAGTATATGGACAAAATCCTCTTTCGGTTCTCTTCTACAGGCTAGGTGTATCGAAGGTTTAGGAGGTTGACAAAAATATTGTCGTTCGTGAGGCCATTCTCAGCACCCTCAAAAAAAAGTTGGCCATGGATCAAATTCACATGAAGCAACAAGGAGAACAAGGTCGTTCTGGAAGACAATTAGTTGAAGGGGACTAGGTGTTTCTTCGTCTGCAATCCTATAAGAAGACTTCACTTAAAATATACCACTGTCAACAAATTTCTCCCAAATTTTATGGTCCTTATACAATTCTCAAGTGAATGGGGTGGGTGGCTTACCAGTTAGTATTTCTCAATCATTCTAATATCCATCCTATTTTTCATGTCTCCTACTTAAATAAGGTGATTGGTACTAAGTGTCACACTCAAACCAGTCTCGCTGAGTTGGATGAAGAAGGTTCCATTTGTTTGCAACCACAAGCATTCTTGGACCACCGCGAGCATCGCCTCTGTCAGTGCACCATCAAGGAACTGTTAGTGCAGTGGAAAGATACAACTCCAGAGGATGCCACTTGGGAGAGGACTACCATTCTGCAACTGTTTCCTCATCTCAAGCCTTGAGGACAAGGATCTTTTTCAAGCAGGAGGGCATGTTAGGGACCTAACTCCATAACCCCTCACATAGATAGAATAATATATCTCCATGTAATAAATTTCGACATAAGTTAATAAGGAATATTTAATATATTGGAATAAGTTAATCTACGAAGACCTAATATAAGCTTCTTCTTCTAGAAGGATATTCCTCTAGAATGATCTTTAGAAGATAAGAGTAGGAGTCATGAGAAGTTTGTCTTGAGAATTATTGTAATAGATCATTTCTTTGTTGGAGGTTTCCCCCTCGAAGAGGAAAGTGAACATTGTTTCCTGGTGTTGTGGTTTCATCTATTGTGTTGTTCTGTTGTTATTCTCTACAACATTTTTGTTTTCATCTATTATAATAGATCTGGTGCCTTACAATGATGTGGAACATATCATGGGACAAATAGGACATGGAGAATGGAAAAGTGGCACGAGTGTTCTTGATTCAGAAACGCGCGGTGTAATAGGAAAATATTACCTAAGGTGTGGTGAATGAAATTTTTTATTAATCCTATTGATGGATATGAATTTGATTATATCCAAAAAATGCATCCATGAAAGAAATGATTTTGTGGTTGGCCAACTCATTAATCACTTGGTCAATGTAAGGAGTAAGGAAATTTTCCTTTGGATAGTCCTGATTGAGATTGTGAAAACTAGTACAAAAGTGGCACGAGTGTTCTTGAGTCAGAAACATGTGGTGTAATAGGAAAATATTACCTAAGGTGTGGTGAATGCAATTTTTTACTAATCCTATTGATGGATATAAATTTAATTATATCCAAAAAATGCATCCATGAAAGAAATGATTTCGTGGTTGGCCAACTCATTAATCACTTGGTCAATGTAAGGAGTAAGGAAATATTCATTAGGATAGTCCTGATTGAGATTGTGAAAACTAGTAAATACATAAATGACTCAATGCTTCTTGTTAACAAGGGTAAGATTGAAGATTTTTAATGACAAAATCAGAAATATTTCATTCACACATTTCGTCAAACACTTGACTAACATGAGATTTTAGTCTTTTAATAAATGCCTTTAAAACTGAAAGCAACTGAAAGCTAAAACACTTAAGTCAAGTAAATCACTGACCCATACTCTGATAAGGAAATAAATAGACAAGTAATTTTTGGTCCAATGACCAGGGAAAAAACCCCACCGCGGGGAAAAGCCTAGAGAGATTATTGCTATTATTCAAGAGAAGATCTTAAATTTCTTACAACCCATAAATTTATTAATTCCAACTGTAAATCAGAAATGAAAATGAACTTATCTCAGCAATCTGTTTTCTTTCTAGAAATTCATGCCAGCAAGCTTCAACTGCCCACACGTGCCAACCAAACAACAACCTGATTTATGGGAAATCATGTCACTGTATAGATAAAACAACAACAATAAATGCACAGAAATATGCCTCAGAAAGCATGCCAGCAAGTACAATACAGACTGTACGAACTTCTTTCTTGGAAATCATGCCTCCCTCTTGCTGTACAGACTATCTTCTCACTGTATGAACTACCCTTCCTTCTGCTATACGGACGATTATGATTGCATTGCCTTGGGAACTGTGCACTCTAATTAACTTGGAAAACTGTGCTCTTAAACTCTCCATAAATATGATCTCTCTCTCCTTTGTCTTTACTATGTGTTCTTCTCACATTCCTAAGCATGTATATGTACTCTTCTCTTTTCCCAAGAAACCCTAACTTACATAACCAACTTCAATCTAATGGCTATCATAAGTCTAATATGAGGGCTCATATTTAATGCTCCTCATTAATTACAAAATAAGTAATAAATGCTCATTAAATACTTTNATTTAAAAAGTCACTTTACAAATAAAACATGTCTAGGAAATATGACTTTTATGTCCCCCCCATGACAAAACACAAAAACATGAATGAGGACATCCCTTGTTACATTTCAACACTCTCTCTTAATGAGGTAGGTCCTCCTAACATTACCACTTCCAAGACCATTCTCAGACTCCAATCTATCTACAATGGTTGCTCCCTCTAAACCTGAATGTTGCATCTGAATTGGTTTGGTGGAACTGTGTCTTCTACTGATGCTTCGAGAAATCATGTCTCGTCTCTGGACATTTTTTGACTGGCTTAACTCATACCAGTTTATCTTTCTGCTAGTACTAGATCCCTGAACCAAGGATTGACATTCAGGTGCACCTTCAGTCCTTTGAGCTTCTTTCTCTCCCTCTGAGTCATATATCCAACCTAACTAACATATCACATGCTGGCCAAGCACTGTGTATACTCTGCCTCTCCATTCTCCAATCATAACTGTTCTGATGAGAACCTCATCTATTGCATGAATATGAACATAACCATGTTTGAAAGTGATTACATATCTAGCATCCTCCAAAGCCGAGACTGAGAGGAGATTAACTCTCCGCCCTGGTACAAACAACACCCCTTCAACTTCCAGGGTCTCTCCGAAGTCCAACAGAAACATGACACTGTCGACTCCTCTAATTTGGTGAGTCCCATTCATGACATGACCAGGACCAATCTCAGATATGAACATAAATGAATCCAACATTGTTTTCAAATGACTAGTGGCCCCACTATCCACTATCCAAGTCCTTTCAAACTCAAAGCTATTGTTGTTTCCACTAGAAACAATGGAAACAAGAGAAAACTCTTTCTCAAACTTCTCACTAAATTCATTTACCTCTGCAGAGGTTGCTACCTGTTTCTCCTTCTCCTTATCCTTTGTCCCCTTCCTGTTGGGACACTGTGCTACATAGTGGCCATATTCATTGCATGCAAAGCAACGAACTTTGTTGATGTCAATCGTGGAACCCTTCTTACTTTTTCCCTTTCCCTTTGACAGAAGAGAAAATTTCTCCTTAGTAGCTCCCTCTCTTCCCTTCTCTCCATTCACCCAGATCTCCTCCTGAGTGAAATCATCCCAAAGTCTGTTCCAATCTGGAAGTTTTTCACGTCCCACAATGCATTTCACAAAGACTTCCCAATCCTTTGTAAAACCTCTCAAGGCTATCCTCACAAGCTCCGAATCTGAGATGACTTCCCCCATAGCTNTCAAGTAAATCACTGACCCATACTTTGATAAGGCAATAAATAGACAAGTAATTTTTGGTTCATTGACTAGGGAAAAAACCCCACCGTGGGGAAAACCCTAGAGAGATTATTTCTATTATTCAAGAGCAAATCTGAAATTTCTTATAACCCAAAAATTTATTAATTCCAACTGTAAATCATAAATGCAAATGAAGTTATCTCAACAATATGATTTCTTTCTAGAAATTTGTGCTAGCAAGCTTCAACTGCCCACACGTGCCAACCAAACAACAATCCAATTTATGGAAAATCATGTCACTGTACAGATAAACCAACAACAATAAATGCACATAAATCTACCTCAGAAAGCATGCCAGCAAGTACAATATGGACTATACGAACTTCTTTCTTGGAAATCGTGACTCCCTCTTGCTGTACGAACTGTCTTCTCACTGTACAGACTGCCCTTCCTTCTGTTGTATGGACTGTTATGATTACACTACCTTGGGAACCATGCACTCTAATTAACTTGGAAAACAATGCTCTTAAACTCTCTAGAAATCTGATCTCTCTCTCCTTTGTCTTTACTGTGTGTTCTTCTCACATTCCTAAGCATGTATATGTACTCTTCTCTTTTCCCAAGAAACCCTAACTT
>JZKD02S2319209.1:0-10156 GCA_000966675.3 Picea glauca | reverse complement strand
AGATTGTCAATATTTAAATTTGATTATATTTTGATAGAATCTCTAACCCATTAGTTTATAGATCATATGCATGTGGAGTTCTTTGTTTGTCTTTTATGAATGCAAGTCAGCATTGTGAGGAGATTTGCATTCAAGGAGTGACCAAACGTTAAAGGGATCGACATCAAACACAGAAACTAAGGTACAGTTACTTGATCTTTTTAACCTTGTACTTTCATATGAATAATGGGGTTTATGATTGGGATGTTGGTAAGAAGTAGGAGACTTTAGGTCATTTCTGCATGCATGATAAAACCCTTAATGCTAGTCCATAGGAGGGATTTCCCACCCACAACACCTCATCACTTCATACATACTTTAGAGGGCATACCAACAAACTGGTACATAGACCAGGAATTGCGCAAAGGAACTACAACATGGAGGATATTGCAACAAAACTTTACAATCACTTTCTCATTCGATCATGAGAACCCCAACATAAACGCATCTCTCAAACGAATCAGAGGAGTAATATTCATCAAACAACCGGAAATAAAATTTATCACAGAAGGGAAACAACATAATAAACATACATTCAAGGAACTACTATAATATTATCATGTACAGGAGGAAGCACCAGATGAAGATGACCCACACGACATTCATATCGAAGAAGTAGAAGGCGAAAGATATGTGGAAGGACCACCCATAGAATTAGAATTCCTTATCACGCTAATCAAGGTAAAGAAATTTAACATCAAGACAGTTGAGAAGCCCAAAATGGCCATCATTAGAGACTACTGGGATGAGCAAATAGTAGAAAGCATCACAGAATTATTGCGCGAATATAGCGAACTTTCTCCCACAATATTTACAGAGATGAAGGGCATAGCCAGAGAGGTAGGAGAGATGAACATACCACTCAGACCTGAAGAGAGACCTATTATACAGCGACCCTATAGACTGAACCCCATATATAAACAGAAAGTTAAATATGAGATAGATCGGATGCTCAAAGCCGACATCATCAAACTAGTTGAGGAATCGGAATGGATAAGCCCAATGGTAGTACAGGACAAGAAACAAGGAAGAGGGATTAAGATATGCATCAACTTGAGGAAGTTGAAAGATGAATGCCTACATGACCCATTCTCTACACCGTTCACAGATGAAGTGTTAGATAATGTGGGGGGACATGAAGCTTACTCATTCACTGATGGATTCTCAGGATACCATTAGATTAAGATAGCATAGGAGAACAAACACAAGACCACATTTGCGACGGAATGGGGATCTTATCAGTACACAGTCATGTCGTTTGGACTGAAAAATTCACCCGTAATATTCTCCAGAGTGGTCATCGCAGCATTTAAGGAATTCATCCATCAATTTCTCGAAGTATACGTGGATGAATGGATAGTTTACAATCTGTTGAAAAACCATGTGGAAGTGATATGACTAATGTTAGAGAGATGTACACAATGCCAGATATCACTGAACATCAAGAAATGCATATTTGGAACACCGTTTGGGATACTATTGGGCCATATAGTATGAAAACAAGGCTTGTTAGTGGATCCGACCAAGATTATCATCATTGTTAACTTACCAACACCAAAAACAGTCCGACAGCTAAGAGAAACCTTAGGGCACACAGGATACTAGAAGAATTTCATCAAAGGATATGCACAGATCACAGCCCCAATGGAAAAACTTTTAAGGAAGGATACAAAGTATCAATGAAACAATGAGTGTCAACACAGTCTGGATACCCTGAAGGAAAGGATGGCTATCGCACTGATATTAGTATTTCCAGACTGGGAAAATACATTCCATGTGCATGTAGATGCATCAACGATAGAACTGGGAGATATCTTAGCTCATCTAGGAGCAGGAGACTTGGATCATCCAATAGCGTTCGCAAGAAGAAAGTTATCAGACTCAGAACATAATTATAACACGACAGAAGGAGAAGGCCTAGCTATGGTCTATGCACTACAAAATTTCAGACATTACCTATTGGGAAAACACTTTAAGATGTTTACAGATCACTCAGCCCTGAAATACCTATTCAACAAGCTAGTTTTGGGGGGGAGAATCTGTCGATCGTTACTTCTATTTCAATAATTTTATTTTGAAGTAATAGTTAAACTAGGGAAACTGAATGTAGGACCTGACCACCTGACCAGGGTCACAAATGGAGAAGAACCTATGAATTTAGAAGACAACTTTTCGGATGCACAGTTATTCTCAGTACAGATTGTTGATGACTACTTCGCAGAGATCATCCATTACTTGAGCACAGGTAATTCTCCACAAGAATACACCACCGTACAGAAGAAGAACATGGTAGTCCACGCAGTCGAATATCAATTGATCACAGGACACCTATACAATATGGGTGCAGACAACATCTTGTGAAGGTACGTATTAGAGCATGAACGACCAATAGTATTAGCAGAATCCCATGAGGGAATCACAGGAGGGAATTATGCAGGAAAATATACCATGTAGAAGGTACTACGCACAGGAATATGGTGGCCAACAATTCACAGGGACTCAAAAGAGTACTGTCAAAGATGCGATGCTTGTCAAAGGGTAGGCAAACCCAACAGAAGGGACGATATGCCACTGCGACCACAAGTAACATTATAGGCATTTGATAAATGTGCAATCAACTTTGTGGGACCAATTAACCCACCCTCCAAAAGAATAGGGTCAATATACATTATCACCATGACGAAATACCTAACAAGATGGGTTGAAGCCGCACTAGTAAAATATTGCAACGCAGAGACAGCTGCACACTTCTTGTTTGAACAAGTCATCACTATATTTGGGTGCCCAAGATTTTTTATGAGCGACCAAGGCACACACTTCATAAAAAGAACCATCCGCATGCTGACTGAAGAATTTGAATTTCATCACCAGAAGAGCACACCGTATCACCCACAAGATAATGGGATAGTAGAATCCTTCAACAAAATTTTGGAGAAAACACTAACAAAGATTTGTAACATCAACAGAGATGATTGGGACCTCAAATTACCAGCAGTATTATGGGCATATAGGACCACATGAAAAAATTTGGCAGGGCACACACCATTCAAGCTAGTCTATGGCCAAGAAGAAGTAGTGCCATTAGAATGTTTAGTACCTAGCTTACGCATAGAAAATATCACACAAATGACAGAATGAGGTGCAGTACAAGAAAGACTGAATCAATTATTGTTAATGGAGGAAGACCGAATCCTAACAGGATTCCATCAACAAGTGTAGAAATCAAGAGACAAATCTTGGCATGAACAACACATCAAGAAGAAAATGAAGGAGATCTAGTATTTCTCTATGACAAAAATTTGTTTCAGCACCTGGGGAATCTCAGAATGCATTGGTTAGGACCATACGAGGTAAAATATGTCACCCACAGAGGAGTTGTATAGTTAAGAGATTTAGCAAGCACAAAACTTAGANACAGGATTCCATCAACAAGTGTAGAAATCAAGAGACAAATCTTGGCATGAACAACACATCAAGAAGAAAATGAAGGAGATCTAGTATTTCTCTATGACAACAAGTCGTTTCAGCACCTGGGGAATCTCAGAATGAATTGGTTAGGACCATACGAGGTAAAATCTGTCACCCATAGAGGAGTTGTACAGTTAAGAGATTTAGCAGGCACAAAACTTAGAGGAATGATCAACGAGATTCGACAGAAGTTGTACAAGGACAATCGACCACCCACAGTGCAGTAAAAATAAAATAAATAATAAATAATAATAATATAAATATAAAATGAAAAAGAGAACAAAAAGGACACAAGACTAAAAAGTGTGCAACGCGCCAAAGATAGAAAGGCCATCGGACATTCGAAACACAAATTCGGCAAAGGCATGAATAACGATTACATACAGAGGGAAAATAAGAAGGAAACAGAAAGTCGACAAAAGAAATATGACAAGAGAGCACTAAGCATAATTAAAGCATGGTAAGGAACGATTGGACATCACATTAAACATGCCAACAGGAGATAGAAAATCAAACGTAATGGCAAGTACAAAATCGCCGCAGATGCATTGAACCCATAGTATGATGCATTAAACAAATAATGGAGGAAGCGTCCTCGATAAGCTTTGTGACTAGACCATACAACACATGAGCATGGGAGCGATTGGTCTATTCGCGAAAGGAAAACAGAGAGAGAATAATAGAAACTAGAATGACCAGAGAGAGACCACGAAACTCCCAGAAGTTATTCGAACTTAGAAAACGTTCGACAGTCACCAACATGTCACCACCGAAGCCAACAGAAGAAACTCAAACAACCATACCAACCAAGGTTCAAACCAGGTCACAAGGACTGCTGGAAGAGAACGAACAACATCAGTCAGAGATCGTAGACATCGATGAAATCCCATCCCCAAAGAGGACACCGGTGAACTCTACACCGATACTAGAAGAAATTCAACATCCACAAGCAGAGGCCATGAAAGTGGATACGCCAGCAGCGGTGTAGGAACCTCAGAACAAGGAAGTGGAAACCCAATAGGAAGTGCATCCAAAAAGCACCAAAACAACCCTGGAGGTTAATGGAACGGCACAAAATATGCAAGCACCAGCGCAACCGGACGAGTCGCAAATGACCATCTCAGGTCAAACAGCAGAGGAAACCGTTGCCAATGCCTCGACTTGGCCAGAATGGTTGATGGGGGAACAATCGAAAGTTGTTGGAACTTCAAACCAGCCACCACAGTAGGAATATAGAGTTCAGATACCGAGCTCACCCCATAAGAAACCTGCAGTAGAAATTATTCTACCACACATACCAACTGGAGTACAGGTAGAATCGGAGCTACTGGGTCATGTTTGGAAGCTCAAGTATTCTGACCATGACATATCAGATGAAACCAATTTCCTGGAACTTGCACAGAGGATCTTCATGCAGACTATAACCGTAAACCAAATTGGAGAAATGATTAGCCAACCACACCAGTGGGCAGCTAGGCTGGATAGAACAAGAATCTTAGGTTTGTTGAAGCTACAACATTTTGGCAAATACGTGACAACATGTGTCAAGCAGTTATTAGCAGTCACACATGGAGGGGACATATGGCTGGACAAACCCGTCCCCATAAATTTTGAGCTTATCACACAAATCACAGGGTTACTAACCTGGGGTATGGATCCAACATTGATTCTAGACAACAAATCCAAGGAGAAAGCATTGGTAGAAGAAATGAAGAAGAAATATGGCACCACCAGAGGAACGAGGGGCATCATAATCAAACGAATCAACAACGCAACTACACAAATGGGCGCAAAGAAATTATCTTGCAAATTGCTCAGAAAATGCCGCAAAGAGGAAGTACCAGCAGGAGTCATTGCAGTTGCAGCTCAGTGTGCAGAAGGCACCTCTATGAGCTGGGCATCATATCTATTAAACTTATTTCAAGAGGACTACAAGGATGTGCAGGACCTAGGCACATAGTTTCATTACTCGTGGTTGATTACCATAATATCCTTCATGGGATGGCGAGAACTAGGGTATGTGGTCTTTTGTACCAAACCACAGCCAGCAGGAGTGAGATACCTCTTACTAATATTCGGGCTGCAGGCCTAGAAGAAGAGGGAGAATGGAATCATATTCGAATCATATATACGGGATATACAAGAAGTTATTAGTTGATCATGGAGAATAACACCAGAGGCTATCGTGCGATATGCGGACATCGCCAATTTCTGGGCCACAAGACAAACAATGTGGATACAACCAAGGCCGGATCCAAATAAATAGTGGCTACAAATGTGCTACTGCATAACAGAGGGAGATATCGACATGGTTATCAGCAAATGGCCCGACGAATGGAGAATCCCAACCATTACCTAGGGAGTACCGGAAACAACAATAGAAGGAGAGGCAGAATAAGTGGAAACACAGCCTCCGGAAATCCAAGTGCCCAAGAAACCAAAAATGGGCCAAGGCAAGATGAATCAGGTAGACAAAGGGTCCAAGCAGATAGGGACCCAGAAAGGGAAGAAAGAGACTACACAGTTGACCAACGGACAGGTGAAACAAGCTAAGGGAGCGTAAAAGACCGCCTCAAGCCCCATCACATAGGAACCAAGGGAAATAAGAGACCAGTCACGTAGGAAGGAGGCGTGCTCAAGAAATCAAAGGCGTAATGAGAATCACCAGACTATACGATCACGAAGGACTATGGGGAAATGATCGCCAGAATGGTCTAGGATTTCTTAGTAGAAGATTTCGATCATGCAGCGCATCACAGAGATAAATTGCAAAACAAGATGGCATAAATGTGATAGTTTTTTAAGAAATTTGGGGAAGCACAGATAGCAAGTAGAAGCAGAGGCATCAAGCCACCGATAATATAGACCAGAGAAAGAGTGGAGTTAGGAGAACGATACCTAGTCCACTCCATGCCACACACAAATGTAACGATTTACATCAAACGCAGCATGTTGTGCATGGATGAAATCATGGGGCAAACACCCCTGAAGGATTTGGACCACATCCAATTGGTCTTGACATGGATTCCATCAAAGTAACTACACAAATTTCAGGTTAGCATTGACCACGAGGTACAGTCTCATGCACATAAAAACTTAGTCGAGCTACAACAAGCAACAAAGAAGCAAAAGGCATTGGAAAAAGAACGCAGGACTGAACTGGAACGAAGAGTGGGGGGAATTTTTGAGAAATTCCCAAGCACCATGCAAGGGAATGAAGGATATCGATAATATCAGAAGTAGATTGATAATCTCTGTGAACATCTCACACCAACCACTCCACCGGCAGTGAAGGAGCAAAAGAAGCAGGAAGCAACAACATAGCTACAGGAGATGGAACAACAGGTTAGTATAGCATCTGAATTTCTCGATAAAGCAGTGCAACTTTGGAAAAGGTTGGAGGAGGATCCATAGGTCCAACGCTGGGACAAGGAAGAGGAAAGGATAAATACAATGATCCAAGATCTCAAATAGAGGAAGAAGACCATACCAATCCCAGAATGAGTCAAAGGGACGTAGGAGATGAAGAAGATGCAGGCAGAACTTATCACTGCGCAAACACAGAAACATGAGTGTCAGGCTCAAATAGAGCCACTACAGGAACGGTTAGTAGAAATACTCGCACATGCAGAAGAAGCTAAAATGCAGATAGCACAGACCCATACTGAATGTGCAGGATTGTTGAGCGACGAAGTAGTAGTTTAGGTAGTAGACACCATTAAGGAGAAGACCGCGCAGGCACTGACAAAAGCAGCAAAGCTCAAGGAAAAGTTCCAAATGATCACCAAGGAGACCGAAGAAGCTTAGAAGGATCATGTGACTCGGGATGAGTCACATGTCAGTGTTGAAGTGGAAATAAAGATGCTCGTGGGAAAGAAAGCATGCAGAAATGGAAGTAACAGCTGGAAGGTAACACAGCACGCATGCATGCATGAAAGCGTGCACAAGGAAAATGATAGTTGGAGGAAGAACAACACGTGTGCAGGGGAGGAATACCTAACGGTTAGGGTTTTGGTAATACATTATAAATGGATGAAGAGCCTGATATATATAAATAGAGATACACAGGTATCATAGAGAGGTTGATTCTCTTTTGTATTAGTTCAACTTTTGTAATAATCTATCGTAGCTAGATACGAGTTGATGCGTTATGCAATATGGTTATGGAACAATTTTTTAGATTGTTGAGGTAAGAACAGAGTATAGGAGGAAGATCTAAGGATTAGATCGCAGGCTGTGGAGCCTGGTGCGATCTAGTTCGCCTCATACAGATCTTACCCATCAGAGGGAATTGTAAGAATGCGACGCTAGAGATGCAGAACTTCCATAACAAAAGATCCAAGAGCCAAAAAAAATTGGACGTAGCCCAGGAGGAGGTGAAACACGGTAATATCTGTGTAATGTGATGAATGCATGTATATCTTTATTTTCTTTCAGCAGTTAATGGTTATACTTAATAAATGAGTTAATGCATTGTTATGGAATATGATTGTGTTGTTCGGGAAATAACTGTGAAGGATAGATGCAACCCCGTGAGTACTAGTAGATTGAAATCACAATTCATAGTAGATGGACCGTATTAAATTCATGTATCTCATACTCAATCCTAGGCTGTAAACACCTCAGTTTTACAGCCACCCATTTAAATCTATCTTGGGTGAGACTGTGCAGTGCACTCTGTGTACTATGTTGCCTTCTGGTCTACTAGGAGGGCCGATAGTTTTAGAGGCTTTGTTGGAAACCCGAAAGACATGAACCCTGGGTAAATAACTCAGACAGTAAAAGAAAGTAGTTAAACCAACATACCTTGAGATATGACTAATGTGCCAAACTGAATGGGTTCTAATTATTGCAATCTAACTTTTATGAGAATGCATACCATTCAAGATATCACCTAAATCAATCAATCAATAGAGTTGAACTCTTACAAAGTGTTACTGATCAAATATTGGAATTATTAGCTTAGAAAGGAAAATGATAAACTCTGTAACCTCATAAAATAAGTATGCAAATTGTTATGTTAAGTATGACAAGTCCTTGGTGGTAATGCACATTTTCATTCAGTGTACTTGTCTATGTGCAATTATGACTCATAGAGATACTTGTGATTAATTTTAAGATATGCATTCATTCAAAATAAAATGACAAAGGAATCAAATCAAAACCAGGTATTGACCTATTAAGAGATACACCTAAGAAAGGCTCAAGGTACTATCTTCCACCTAAGTATTCATGTACTCTCACAATGATAAGTTTAGCGCTTAAGAGTCCCAATCACCGTAACAAACTAGAATCCTTGGAATGGTATTATTTCAAAAGGAACACAACATATACAACATCAAACTGACTGAAAATGATAATGAATCATAAATGAGAATTGAATGAAATGTTAGTCTTTCTAAAGGCAATATGAGTTATACAAATATTATTAACAAAGTGATATAAGTCAAAATATAAAATCTACATCTAACACTACAAAACATAGTCTAATTATTATAAAATATAACTGAAAGAAAAACTAAACTAACAAAATATGAAATAAACTATGCATCCTAGGTTGGTGGTCCCTTTCCAACTGGTAGCAAGATAGGTTACTTACAACAATGAGATTAGAAGAATACTCTTGATTGGAACTGGTATTTTGTATTAAAAAAAATGTTCAAGTCATAGCATGTGCCTAAATACATCACATTTGAATAAAAATGAATCAAAAAATCATGAGAGTTCTTACAAATCCACTTGACAGTCACATTCTTGCCCCCTCTACATTACAACAAAGATCTACATATATAGAATAAACCCTAAACAAAGAGATGAGGACATCCCCTGTGCTCTCGTAAACTAGAGTATCCAAAATAGTGAAGGTAACAATCAGATCAACTATCTTTGGTTTCACATAATCCGCTAGGACAAACTTAGAAAATGTGGAGAATTTATCAAATCAATTTTGATCCATATGTTATTTATGGAACCTTCCTATGGAGCATAGAACCAACGATTTCAAATTAATTTGTTAAATAACTTGAAAATGGGCTACAACATAAATCTGGGCAAACCAAGTTTGGAAAAACCTCCATCACTTCTTAACCACATTTGATTTCAAATATTTTTCCACCTAGTTCTCAATTTGGACCATCCTGCACAAAACCCATGTTCTAGAATTTTGTGATTCATCTTCATTTTCCCAAAAATCACATCGGAAGTTAATTTCTACTAATTTAACACATTTTCTACTGAAAAACCCTTGGCCACAACTGGAGACTATCATGTGTGACTTTGGAACAAACCAAGGGATACACACCATGTTTGTATCTTGATATTCAAAACCCTTTTGGCCATTTTTCATTTGGAGATGTGGAAGTATGCCAACAAATGATTTCAGGTACTGAAAGTGAATTGATGGAACAAGAACTTGGTTACTTTAGCTAAAAAAATTCTTGAAATTAACCATCATTAGAAAAACTATGATATATTTATCTTTAAATACTAACGATATAAAAACAATGTATTAACCACAGGGTATGAATAAAGGTATGTGTTGGAGCCGCCCCTGTTTTTTCGCCTCACACAATTTTGAATATTCTGATGCTTAAGATAAAAAGTTGTTCTCTTTCCCTTTTCCTTCCAAAATCATAAAACTCTGAAAAAA
>JZKD02S2319198.1:3047-32768 GCA_000966675.3 Picea glauca | reverse complement strand
TTTGGACAATGTACTTTGATGGGTCTAATTCACAAGAGGGATCAAGAGCCGGGTGTATCCTCAATGGTCCCAAAGGTAAATGAAATTTCCTGTCTTGCATACTAGAATTTGAATGAACAAACAACACCACCGAGTATGAAGGTCTAGTAAAAGGGATAAAGAAATCCATAGACTTAAACATTAAATAAATAAAGGTTCTTGGAGACACTAAAATCATCGTTATATGAGTAAGGAACACTATGCACTGCAACTCTCCCAACCCGAGGAATTATGAACAGGAAGTGTGCAGACTGATAGAAAATTTTGAAGCCTTCAACATTACAATGATCCCCAGAACAAAGAACACTCTAGCTGATTCCCTGGCCACCGCTACCTCAAGGATATCCCCCTTATAATACTATGAAGCCTACCGGTTCACAGTGGAGCTACTCTACAAACCATCAGTGCCCAACAATATTTATAATTGGAAGGTCTTTAAAGGAGATGAACAAATCATAAACTTTTTAACCAATCAGTATAATTTTAAAGATCTGGCTAATGACGATGAAATATTTCGGGAGAAACTAGTAGAAATCGATCCCCATGTACAAAGAGCTAAAACAGATCAATTGACTGACAAACCAAGGTTTCACATGATATCGAAAGGGGTAGCCAATTTAGAGAACCTTTTTTACTTAAGGGAAAGATTTAATGGATCAACAAACACAAAGATAGGGAGTTCCTGTCCCATGTACAAGACTATAAACCTAGGAACCCTGGAAAACCCTAAGAATATAAATCTTAGCAAGACAGTATCTAAAGAAGAAAGGAAGGCCTATCTCAAACTTTTGAAATAATATCAAGATTATTTTTCATGGTCCTACTGATATATGAAAACTTATGATACTCATATCATTCAACACAAAATCTCGTTAAAACCCGAAGTAAAACCCTTCCAATAGAATCTCTGGAAGTACCACCCATCTCTGGAACCCCTCATGTGTCAGGAGTTAAAAAAAATAATATATGCTAAAATAATCTTTCATGTTAGACACTTTGCTTGGGTAGAAAATTTGGTTCCTGTCAGGAAAAAATTAGGGGAGATTCATCTGTGTGTGGATTTCAGGAACCTCAACAGAGCATCGGAAAAAGAAAAACTACCTATTCTGACCAATAGAGTAACTCTTGCATACCGTGTATAGTTCTAATATTTTCTCCCTGCTTGACGGTTTTTCAGGTTATAACCAAGTTCTAGTTTCAAAGGAAGACCGATTGAAAACTACCTTCTGAACCAAGTGGGGAACCTTTTCTTATAAACACATGCCCTTTGGGTTAATAAATGCATGAGAAACCTTCCAAAGGGCCATGGATGTAGAATTTCAGGGACTAATCAACAAATGTGTAGTAGTTTATTTGGACGACGTGACTGTATATTCAAAGACTAGAGAATATCACATCCAACACCTAACCCATATTTTCGAAAGGTGTAGAAAATATGGTATATCCTTAAACCTTAAGAAAACTATCTTTGGTGTCGAGGAAGGCAAACTACTAGGTCATATTATATCTCAAGAAATAATTCACATAGACCTAGAATGGATAAGGGCTATATCTCAGCTTCCATTACCCCACAACAAAAAGGCTATGCAATCCTTCTTTGGGAAAATCAATTTTGTGAGAAAGTTCACCCCCGATTTCACTGAAACTATCAAACCCTTACAAAAAATGATCCACAAAGATGATGAATTTAAGTGGGATGATGAATGAAAAAGTGCTTTCAGCAATATTAAGACTACAATATCTCAATCTCCAGTGTTGCGAAGTCCTAACATTAGCAAAGTTTTTTTCCTATACACTTTTTCCTCTGACCAATCGTTAGTTGAAGTATTGACTCAAAAGGATGATGAAAATAGTGAGGCCCCAGTCTTATTTATGAGCACTAATCTCCAAGGGGACAAACTAAATTACCCTTCTATAGACAAGCAAACTTACAGAGTGTACAATTCAATGAAACACTTCAAAACTTAGATCCTGAAGCACCACACCAAAGTCATTGTTTCTCATCCCACAGTATGATCCCTATTCACTCAACAGAATATGGGGGAAAGAAGAGGGAACTGGATGGTAGTGGTCCAAGAATTTGATCTCTATATAAAACCTGTCAAACTGGTTAAGTGACAAGGATTATGTAAACTAGCAGCTGAAGCCAAGGACCAAGTGCATGAAGACCTCAGGTGGGAGAATGAATTGGAATTATGGTTTAGTGAAGCTTCATACGTATCCCTAGGGCATGAGTCTTGGTATGAGAAACTAAATTATCTCTTTCATCATTGGACTTTCCCAAAAAACCTAAACCCTAGGGAAATGAGTGTTCTCACACTAAAATTTGGTGCTCTTCCACGTTAATTATGATGGGGTAATTTTAATATGTCTCAAATGAGATGATGCAAACAAGGTTCTAAAGGAGCTCCATGATGGTCCTGGAGGTGGAAACTTTGCAGGGTACACCACCTCTCAAAAAATACTAAGAGCTGGCTATTATTGGCCTACTCTGTTCAAGGATGCTCAGACATATGCTAGGAATTGTAAAACCTATCCAATAAGCGTGGGGAGGGAAAAGAGAGAATTTGTCCCACTCCAACTTGTGGCTGTCTCTAGGAAATTAGAGTAATGGGGGTTAGATATCATAGGATAAAATACACCAAGTTCTTCAAAACAACATAGATACATACTAACTTCCACAGTCTGTTTCACGAAATGGGCAGAGGTTGTCACTCTAAATCATGTGAATGAAAAGGTGGTGATCTAATTCATAGAACAACAAATGATCACAAGGTTTGGTATGCCTTCCATCCTTGTTTTTGATAATTCCTCTTAATTTATTCCACTCTATTAATATAGTTTTCTCTAGACAAAGGAATCATAATTAGACACTTTGCAAACTACTATCCATAGGGGAACGAAGTGGCAGAATCAACCAATAAGAACCTAGTGAGGATATTAAATAAAAAATTCATAGAAAACCAAAGGAATTGGCACAGTTCACTTCATAATGCCTTATGGGCTGATAGAGTAACACCCAAGGAAGCTACAGGGAATTCCCCATACTTTCTGGTATACAGACAGGAAGCCATTCTCTCGAATGGGCTATATCTTCTGTCTCTTCAGCTTGCTCAAGATTGTAGAGTTCAACCCTCATGGGTTATTCAACAAAGAATTGTTACCCTCCTCATGATGGAAGAAGAAAGGGATAAATAAAAATCAAATTTCATTTCTCATCAGAAGATAGTTAAAAGGTGGTTTGAAAATCATAAGGCCAAAGAGAAGAATTTTGAAGTAGGAGACTTAGTCCTGAAATGGGATAGAGCGAATGAGCCGAAGGGAAAACATTCAAAGTTTCATAATCTATGGCTTAGACCTTTTTAGGTATTCGAGAAAATTGGGGTAGTCATGTATTGGTTGAAAAATTTGAGGGGGGAACCTGATACCCTCTTGGTGAATGGCCAAGCCCTAAAACAATATTTTTGTTAAAAAAAAAAATGTGTGTGTTTTCATGATATTTTGTTTTTAGGTAGGTTGATTGCAGAGTTCTTCATTTTTTTTTCTTGTTATAGTATTTTTTTCACTTTTGAATTTTTTGTTCAACAGGGCATTGGTTGACCTTAGTTCATGTGGTATAATGACCTCTATTCCTGACTCACGCTTACATACAACACAATAAGCCCTGGGAGAATTGCAATTGTTTTGAAGGAGTTCTCTATCTAACCTATGAAAATAAACAACCTTTGAAAAGTGATGAAGTGTCCTCCTGGTGGTTTTGTAAAACCTAAAGGGAAAGATGGTAAGCTGGAAAGGACCACATGTACCTCAAGATAGATCTAGAAAAAATTCACCTTAACCGTCTCATTTTGCAAATAATAGACATCCTCCTCTCCTACTCGATCAAGGAATTCTGCTAAAATAAAATCAATTATATCAAATGAGTGAAAAGTAGGAGAGGGTATGAAGATAACTCCGCTAGGGATATGGACATTCACTGGTAGCGGAGAAAGTTTTGTGACGTCGGAGTGACTCCGCCAGGGCTATGGAATCTTGTTGGTAGTGGAGCAACACCGCAGGAAGTGAATGATGATAACTAAAAGGCCTAGTGCCAGTGAATACTTTTCTCAACTCTTTTTAAAAGAGGGCATGGGTCATGGTTAAAGGAAACAAAGGTGGAATAAAGGTTGAAACCCCACAGGCAGGCCCAGATTCACCAACCAAGAATTTCTAATGCAAGGATAAAAGAGGCTATGATAAAAAACCAGTTAAGTTCCTAACTAGCTTCTACATCAGCTAAGCCTGGGGAAGGAACAAATATTCGTCTTTCAGCCAGTAAGTCACCATTTGTTGAGCACTCAACACACCCTAAAAGCCTTATCAAATTTTATCACTTTTTGGGTACACTTGTTTTCTTCATTTGTCTAACTCAATTTCATTTTGGGAAATGGTTTTTCTTTGTTTTGTCTTTCATGTCTCTTATCGCCTAGTCAGGTTTGTTTGAACTTATTAAACCTCATATCTAAAAGACCTTAAAACATGAATTAAGAATTGACAGATAAACATTTCACCTAATGTTCTCAGGTTCAGTGTCAGAAAGAATTTAAGTAAGTAAAGGAACCACAAAAAACAACATTTGTTGAGTGTCAATCCCCTTCGACATCGAAAGAAGGTGGTTTTGGTTGGTGTAAGTTATTCTCATAAAGGTTCAAGAGATAAACGATCCCCTTCATCATCAGAGAAATATGATAAAGACATATGCTACCAAAGGATGTAAATAAATCATTGATAGCCAATCCCCGATGCTTTTTCAGCATCGAGACATTTTCAAGAGAGTCGATCTGAGAGCACTTGGGTAAGTGTATCACCGATCACCAATCCTAGACACTTTTTGGTGTTAGAAAGTTAGGACTTGGTTTTTTAATGTATATGTCAAATAAAGTACCAAATCTGATTGACATGAGTGAATGAAGTCACTAGTCTCAAATGCCACGTGTCTTTACCACGTAAGGGGGTCGTACAGTTTAAGTTTCATCCCAAGTCATATTTTTTTTTCCCTCGGTCCTAGTCATACCTCAAAGTCAACTTTTCCATGTCATCACTATACGGTAAGATCGATCGACATCAAAATTTTTGTAGGAGGATATCAAAGAAAGTGTTCACAGCACAATCCTGACCCCCGATCCACCAACTGAAAGAGAGGAACGATGGGACGTGTGCAACATTAGATACAATCAAATTTTGGACAGTTAAGGAACTAGTTAATACCCAATATCGCTTTAGTTTCTACCCTGTGCGCCGATTAGACAACAACATTTTGAAATCTATGATAGACCACATTACCTCCTGCGCCTCCATCATCAACCCAAGATGAATTTAAGTTTAAACACCTCTAAATATCGGGCGACAGATTTGTTGAAATTTCACTCATAACCCGAATTGAATGGTTGATGTGACATGGTAAGAACATCCCTATTTAAATCTCTAGAACCATTTTGAACAAATTCATTCTATGCGTAAGTGAATTCCAAAGCATTCAAAGGAGCAGAGTGAGAAACTCGAGACTATACTGACCCTTTTTATTATCAAAACTAGGCTTAACAAGATTCATAGGTATGTATCCAAGTCTGTCAATTCATTGGTTATAATTTATATATGTTCATACGGTTTCTTACACAGTCTCTAAAATATTCTCTAGTTGAAAGAAGAATGTCGTCAAGAAATCCAACCACCAGACTCTCGTCGAGGGTGCCCAAGCTAAAGGAAGCTGAAAATAGGTGAAGGCTCTTCTCCGGGGACCACAAGGAAGTTGGAGTACTCTTCCATGGCCCAGTCTTTCATCAAAACCTTGACAAAGAAATATTTTGCCCAGCCTCTAGCCTTCGTTGATAATGAAGAAAACACTAGGCCCAAAATAATGCTCCCATAGTGGGGGGATCTCTTTAACAAGATCAACCGAAAAGAATACCCAAAATATATCCCACACAATGATCCATACGTAAGGATTCTCGATGACCAGGTGTTCCTGAACATCTGAAGGTCATATTTACACATGGTGGCAAGTAGAACCCCAATTTTCTCAATGGCTCATCGACCACAAAGTGAGCATAAATTCTTTATCAATGATGAGAATGGTGGATGTGTTGGATTTTTCCTCTCGACAGAAGTCCATAAGTACTATAAGTTTAGGGACCCAGAGGAGCGACTGAACACAGACTTCATGGTAAAGTTCTATGAGTTCCATGACACTAGATGTTTGATGGCCTCATGGTGGAAGGAGGAAAAGAATTTCACTAACCCGAGCAATGGATGGTATGGAAAGATTAATCTAAGAGAGAGATACATTTATTTGATGGCTCTCATTTGTCAGTTATATGGAGAAAAGGATTGCTCCAAGTTTTCAGAAGCATGGATGCCTTTGGCATACACAGTTTCAATCATTGGGAGAAGCTTCAACTGGGGAGCGATAATATTGAAACAATTAAGAATCTATGTACAATAATCTAAGACACTGAAGGAAGGAGAGGCACCAACTTTCTACATGGCCTCATACCTGCTCGATGTCATGTGTGCAAGGAACATCTTCTCTAACATCAATCTAAGCTAGAATTTTACAGAGATCTCGGTCCATGTCTACTTTAGCGTACTATGGGAGAACAGGTAAAAGAAATATTATGCACTCATCTGGGATGAATTCATCACCCACATTTATTTTATTACTTTTAAGAATGAATGCCCAAGGCTATCAGCAACAACCAAGAAAATGATAGCCAAGGTAGGCCATTGGTACTTGGATGAACACTCAACCTACATCATGGTTTTTGGGGCTACCAGAGCACCACATATCCTACCCATTCATGTTTCAGACTGAATCGTCGTGGGATAAATCTATTATAAGACCATCACGTAGGGCTATAATGCCGCATTGGTCAAAGACAAGAAAAATGATTTCATACCCTACGGTTTCCATGTGGGGTTCTATCTGGTAAATGATACTACCCAAGCAAAACAAGAAGGGTTGAGCCAAATTGAATTTAGGTTCCTGACAGGATGATTCTGTAATCGCGACCCTAAATTCCTGGTCCTCCAACATGCTTTACAAGTATCATCCTTCTAGCCATATGCTCATGATAAGTTTGAGGATGCAATCTTCACAGAGAGCACCCAAGACTGGGACGAGGTGGTGCAGAGGATGACCAACCCAAACATGACCAGGTTCAAGTCCATGAGCATGGATGAACACATGGAAATTATAGAGTAGTCAACTCAAGAAGCCCTCAAAGCATGGGAAGAAATCATAGCGGTAGAGATAACAGAGGCACAATGAAGGGGTTTGTTCTTGATACCAGAGGCACATACAAGGGGATTACTTTTGAGGGAAGAGGCACAAAGAGTCATTGATCATTTTTAGAATGAAACATATCTCATAGAGATGATGAGGGATCCCACCAACAAACCAATCGCAAGAAAAGGAGAGACAAGTGGCTCAGATCCGATACAACTTGAAGGAATCAATGGGCTAGAAAATCATGAAATTCCACCACCACAGATCGGATCACCATGGGGAATTTCAGCCCATCCTAAGATATCAAAGACACCATGGAGGACTAGTGTAATGAAACCCTTGTATGATTTAATAACTATCTATGATGATGAGGAGATTTGGGAGGTTTCCCTGGTGACTCTGGTGCAAATCACAGAGGAGAAAGAACCTGAGAAATCATCCACCCTGGGTCCCAATGCTCCAATTTAGAGTTGTCTGTAGAACGAGCATGAGGTAGAAAGTTCCTTGGACGCTATGGTACTCAACATACTGAGAACCCTAATGTACAAATCAAGGGATGAGCTAGGATTGAGCAAACAAGAGGAAGAAATTCCACTATAAGAAATCATCATCTCGATAGCCGATTACCAAGTAAGTACCAAACCTGCACCTGATTCCTCAATTTCATCCAGTACCTTACCACCCGATGAGAAACAACCAGAGGCCGAGCCTTCGAGACATACAAGAGAGGTATAGGAACCCAGTCTTGAACATATATACACCGTTGGGAGCCTAGGAAACACTCTTACTTGGGGAGAGAAACAAATCCCCGAACCTATGGATGAGGTCGCCGATATATAATAAATCACCTATGACTCAAAGAGGAAAGACATCGTGAAGAGAAATACCAAGAAATGGAGTCTTACTTTGGACAATTCCATACTCATCATGATAGAGGAGAAATTGATCAGTACAAAGCATGCCAAGACGTTTAAGCTAATCATAGATTCCACCCTGGATAGAGAAAGGAAATATGAAGAGGAGTTGGCCACTATGCTAAAGTAGTTGAATCATCTGCGCCATTTGGAGAAATACTACCAGGAATACACATAGGCCACAATATGTTTGAGAAGTGAATTCCAATGTTCCTACAACAAATTCATGAGTTAGCAACACATTTTCACTACAGGGATAACCGACTTCCAAGAAGACATCCTTATGGCGCTAGAAACATGAAAAAACATGGAAATATGGTATGAGAAGGCCCACCAAGTGGTGGAAATAATTGATTTCATCAACGTGGTTCAAAAGGGTTGAGACGTGGAAGAGAATGACATTTGGGTGCTAAGGGAAAACAACATCGACCATATAAGGAAGTTAACCAAATATTGGGTGAAGATGGCCCAAGAACCTCAACATGAGATTCAAGATAAATGGGTTGGTTGTGAAATAATTTGGACCAAGATCAATCGAGTGATGAGAGACATCGGTCTCCTAGAATTCATCTCACCTGATAACTTTTTTGACTTGCATGACATAGTCAAACAACGTGCAGAACAAGACTCATCGTGGACCGCAGAGATAGAAAAGGTGGAAAACATGGTGCCAGGTCAAGTACAAAAGTTCATGGAGCACCCAATCAAGGCTCAGACAATATTATAGTAGTTAAGTGTTAAAGTAGTCAAGTATTGGGCATGAGCAGTGGAGATAAAGGAGATCCTTTCGGCCTCGATGAACCAACACAGATTTGCGTATGCCAACACATGTGAGGAACTCTTCATCAAATGGTAAGAGTATGAGAAGATTCATGCACTTAAGTGAAACCATTTGATGACTCTTAGAATACAGAGATATGGAAGCATCGTGTGGTGATGTTTTTTTTACTTAGCTTGTACTTTTGATAGTTATTTTTAGTTAACAATTTGTTATAAATAAGAGGATTGACCTTTTAGAAGAGGTGGATGGTGTTGTCAAAGACCCTCATTTTTTGAATTGTAAAGAACTATTTCAGAAATACCTTAATTGATAAGTCTTATTTAGGACCGGAGACAAATTTCTGGTTTACATCAAAGGCGTGTGTCATTGGATCATAAAGAGGAATTACTTCTGACTTTACCTCATGAATGGATGCGGTAATGAGTAAGAGTTTCTAAATCTATTGATAAGCTAGTTGATTCAATATTTTTATAGTTCTTATCTCTAATGATGGAAATAAAATCATTGTGTTAATGTGTGAATAGTGATTAGAGCTAAGGAAACTAATTTTATTGCCAATATTTTATTGCATGTATATTTTATTTCGATAATTGTATCTCAGTCAATAATTGAAATACCAACAAGTTGATGTATTAGTACTAGGCTTGTCGTAGGTATGGAAATATTTGTCTGCATGTTGGAGCATAAGGGTTATACCAATTTCAGTCCTCTTCAGTAGTTAAGATTTCCCCCTTTTTACCCAATTGGTTTATACCAACACACATATTTTAGAAGACCCACCTAATAAAAGAAAATACAAAAGAGAATGTTTAAACTGAAGGAGGAATTTTCATAAGAATATATCGTGTCAATCACTACGTAAAGCCCATCAATTATTTGGTTGGATTGACAGATCTGGAGAACCATTCCACTTTCAAGTGTTGCAGAGTCTAATTTGTCCTTGATGGCAGGTTTGATTCCTGCAGTTGAGTTAAAGGGATTTAGGACCCCTCAAAACCTACCTCCTCTCCCACCTTCACCATTTAAGACCATAGTTGTCTCAACTCCCTCAACTTTGGGTAGAGGTTGGATACCTTTATCGGCTTCAACCACTATTTTGTTTACTTAGAATGTGATGGGCCCTCCCTTCTCATATGGGATGCCTGAATTTGATACAAACTCGGTTCTTATTTATTCTACCTTACAGACCATGGGTCTGGGGTATGGAGCTCAAACGCTCTTGTGCAAGGGTTAATTGGGGGCACTACTTTCCCTTTTAATGCCATCCCTTATGGTGGGGGTCATATACCTCCTCCGTCCCCTTTGCTTGATGGTGATTTTAAGCATCCAATTAGGCCAAATGATAATTGCAGCTTGTTTGGTGGAGGCAGTTTAGGGCCTTCATCTTATACAAGGCCAATGGGATATATGTCATTCTCTTTGTTCGGTATGTTTGGGAACAATTCTTTTTCTTCGGCTGCTATCTCGATTGGGGGAAACCCCAACTTTGGTCAAAATAACTCAGTGCAAGGTATTATTCCTTCACAGGGAGAAACGACTGGAGTTTTCTCCACACATGGTCTTTGGAATCCTTGGCAGGGATCGGGTCCCTTGCAAGGGATGTCAATAGGGGGAAACCCCTTCCATACTCAATGGAACCCTGGGCAAGGCTTCGTACCCGTGCCCGTCGGATCGGTTGGGGGAATTCCCTTCCAAGGTCCTTGGAATATAATGTAGGGAGCAATCCTCGCATAGACTATGTCATCCAATTTTGGGAGTTAGTCGATGACACCCCAATAGATGCAGTTTCCCTATGTAGGTCAAGGCCACATTTTCTAATAGAACCCTAGAGAGTAGCCCAA
Organism: Picea glauca; assembly: GCA_000966675.3. Classification (NCBI taxonomy): domain Eukaryota; kingdom Viridiplantae; phylum Streptophyta; class Pinopsida; order Pinales; family Pinaceae; genus Picea; species Picea glauca. The sequence continues at coordinate 21,929 of JZKD02S2319198.1, read as the reverse complement.
CTTTTCCTGGCAACATGGTGCCAGTCAATATCCAAGACACTTTTTTCCTGCAAATAGTTCATAACCGAAACTACCATTTCTAGAAACTCTAAATCTGTTAGACTTGTCGATATTACTAAATGACCCAATTTGTCATGATCCACGTTGGCCCCCCATTATGACTAAGTTACCTTCAAATATTCCAAAATTTGAGGGCAATCCTAGCGAAGATCTAGGTGATCATGTAACAACTTTTCATTTATGGTGATTGTCAAACTTGTTGAAGGATGATTCTGTCCAGTTCTGCCTTTTTCAACACACTCTTATAGGGGGTGCTATGAAGTGGTATATTGAGCTTGTTGGCTCGAGGTAATCTTACTTCAATTACTTGGAAATGGTATTCTTGAACCATTTCTAGTTACCTGTGATATACGATGCCAACACCGAATTGTTGGACAACTTTGAGAAAAGAAAGGTTGACCACATCTCTGATCATATCTGAGAATGGTGGCTTAGAAAGAGATTAATTAAGGTTAATGTATCTCCTTCTTTATTTTTTGAATGGTTCTTAAAGTATTTGGTTCCCTACGTATCCAAGGATGTAGCAACTTCCAGAGTGTTTTCATAAGAGGAGGTGATTATGAGAGCCCAAAAAATTGAACTGATCTACTCTGAGTTTGGAATTCTCTATGAGATATTTCTAGATGCGCCACGTTCTACTCTTGATAATGCAAAGAAAAATTTTGGGCCCCATGTTGATGACATTTTGGGATCAACAAAAAGAAAGTCCATGGACCTATTTTCGAATCAGTTGCAAAAATTTTCGATACAATAGACTGTGGCCAGCCAGACTCCAAGTTCAGTTGTTCCCCCTACTGAGACATCGGATGTACACAATGTGCAATTGATGAATCCCAAGGCCAACCAATAGACTGAGGGAAAGAAGAAACAACAAAATATTAAGGGTAAAGGGGATAAAAAGGCTACTAATAATTCTCGTGGGGGAAGAAAAGAGAAGAAGAAGTTGAAGTATCCATGTAATCTCTACACGAAAGACCACTCGAATCATATGTGCCCTCGGCTTCTAGAATCCCATAAGATATTAGCATAGAAACAACCTATTTTGTTGATGAACCCTTTTCCACAAGGGAAAAAGATGGGTCAGGCTTCAACATCCACAAGCGCGACAGGGGGCAGTCAGGGACCCCTTGCCCCTACCAATAACAACCTGACTGCAAATATTTACATGATGAATGTTGAGGCTCATTTAGTGACTAGGGCCCAAGACTACGAAATACACAAATATACCGAGAAGGGAAAGGAATCCACTAACCCACCGACTCCTCTCCAAATTGAGAAGGCAGTGGGAGAAATGATGACTCGCATCCCTAAAGGTGTGTTTAATAAGGCTTCTGATAATCCAAATGCGAGGGCCACCTAGAACTACTNAATTTTAAAGATCTGGCTAATGACGATGAAATATTTCGGGAGAAACTAGTAGAAATCGATCCCCATGTACAAAGAGCTAAAACAGATCAATTGACTGACAAACCAAGGTTTCACACAATATCGAAAGGGGTAGCCAATTTAGAGAACCTTTTTTACTTAAGGGAAAGATTTAAGGGATCAACAAACACAAAGATAGGGAGTTCCTGTCCCATGTACAAGACTATAAACCTATGAACCCTGGAAAACCCTAAGAATATAAATCTTAGCAAGACAGTATCTAAAGAAGAAAGGAAGGCCTATCTCAAACTTTTGAAAGAATATCAAGATTATTTTTCATGGTCCTACTGATATATGAAAACTTATGATACTCATATCATTCAACACAAAATCCCGTTAAAACCCGATGTAAAACCCTTCCAATAGAATCTCTGGAATTACCACCCATCTCTGGAACCCCTCATGTGTCAGGAGTTAAAAAAAATACTATATGCTAAAATAATCTTTCATGTTAGACACTTTGCTTGGGTAGAAAATTTGGTTCCTGTTAGGAAAAAATTAGGGGAGATCCATCTGTGTGTGGATTTCAGGAACCTCAACAGAGCATCGGAAAAGGAAAACTACCTAGTCTGACCAATAGAGTAACTCTTGCATACTGTGTATAGTTCTAATATTTTCTCCCTGCTTGACGGTTTTTCAGGTTATAACCAAGTTCTAGTTTCAAAGGAAGATCGATTGAAAACTACCTTCTGAACCAAGTGGGGAACCTTTTCTTATAAACACATGCCCTTTGGGTTAATAAATGCATGAGAAACCTTCCAAAGGGCCATGGATGTATAATTTCAGGGACTAATCAACAAATGTGTAGTAGTTTATTTGGACGACATGACTGTATATTCAAAGACTAGAGAATATCACATCCAACACCTAACCCATATTTTTGAAAGGTGTAGAAAATATGGTATATCCTTAAACCTTAAGAAAACTATCTTTGGTGTCGAGGAAGGCAAACTACTAGGTCATATTATATCTCAAGAAATAATTCACATAGACCTATAATGGATTAGGGCTATATCTCAGCTTCCATTACCCCACAACAAAAAGGCTATGCAATCCTTCTTTGGGAAAATCAATTTTGTGAGAAAGTTCACCCCCGATTTCACTGAAACTATCAAACCCTTACAAAAAATGATCCACAAAGATGATGAATTTAAGTGGGATGATGAATGAAAAAGTGCTTTCAGCAATATTAAGACTACAATATCTCAATCTCCAGTGTTGCGAAGTCCTAACATTAGCAAAGTTTTTTTCCTATACACTTTTTCCTCTGACCAATCGTTAGTTGAAGTATTGACTCAGAAGAATGATGAAAATAGTGAGGCCCCAGTCTTATTTATGAGCACTAATCTCCAAGGGGCCAAACTAAATTACCCTTCTATAGACAAGCAAACTTACAGAGTGTACAATTCAATGAAACACTTCAAAACTTAGATCCTGAAGCACCACACCAAAGTCATTATTTCTCATCCCACAGTATGATCCCTATTCACTCAACAGAAGATGGGGGAAAGAAGAGGGAACTGGATGGTAGTGGTCCAAGAATTTGATCTCTATATAAAACTTGTCAAACTGGTTAAGTGACAAGGATTATGTAAACTAGCAGCTGAAGCCCAGGACCAAGTGCATGAAGACCTCAGGTGGGAGAATGAATTGGAATTATGGTGTAGTGAAGCTTCATACGTATCCCTAGGGCATGCGTCTTGGTATGAGAAACTAAATTATCTCTTTCATCATTGGACTTTCCCAAAAAACCTAAACCCTAGGGAAAGGAGTGTTCTCACACTAAAATCAGCACAATATCGCCCCCTAAATTTGGTGCTCTTCCACGTTAATTATGATGGGGTAATTTTAATATGTCTCAAATGAGATGATGCAAACAAGGTTCTAAAGGAGCTCCATGATGGTCCTGGAGGTGGAAACTTTGCAGGGTACACCACCTCTCAAAAAATACTAAGAGCTGGCTATTATTGGCCTACTCTGTTCAAGGATGCTCAGACATATGCTAGGAATTGTAAAACCTATCCAATAAGCGTGGGGAGGGAAAAGAGAGAATTTGTCCCACTCCAACTTGTGGCTGTCTCTAGGAAATTAGAGTAATGGGGGTTAGATATCATAGGATAAAATACACCAAGTTCTTCAAAACAACATAGATACATACTAACTTCCACAGTCTGTTTCACGAAATGGGCAGAGGTTGTCACTCTAAATCATGTGAATGAAAAGGTGGTGATCTAATTCATAGAACAACAAATGATCACAAGGTTTGGTATGCCTTCCATCCTTGTTTTTGATAATTCCTCTTAATTTATTCCACTCTATTAATATAGTTTTCTCTAGACAAAGGAATCATAATTAGACACTTTGCAAACTACTATCCATAGGGGAACGAAGTGGCAGAATCAACCAATAAGAACCTAGTGAGGATATTAAATAAAAAATTCATAGAAAACCAAAGGAATTGGCACAGTTCACTTCATAATGCCTTATGGGCTGATAGAGTAACACCCAAGGAAGCTACAGGGAATTCCCCATACTTTCTGGTATACAGACAGGAAGCCATTCTCTCGAATGGGCTATATCTTCTGTCTCTTCAGCTTGCTCAAGATTGTAGAGTTCAACCCTCATGGGTTATTCAACAAAGAATTGTTACCCTCCTCATGATGGAAGAAGAAAGGGATAAATAAAAATCAAATTTCATTTCTCATCAGAAGATAGTTAAAAGGTGGTTTGAAAATCATAAGGCCAAAGAGAAGAATTTTGAAGTAGGAGACTTAGTCCTGAAATGGGATAGAGCGAATGAGCCGAAGGGAAAACATTCAAAGTTTCATAATCTATGGCTTAGACCTTTTTAGGTATTCGAGAAAATTGGGGTAGTCATGTATTGGTTGAAAAATTTGAGGGGGGAACCTGATACCCTCTTGGTGAATGGCCAAGCCCTAAAACAATATTTTTGTTAAAAAAAAAAATGTGTGTGTTTTCATGATATTTTGTTTTTAGGTAGGTTGATTGCAGAGTTCTTCATTTTTTTTTCTTGTTATAGTATTTTTTTCACTTTTGAATTTTTTGTTCAACAGGGCATTGGTTGACCTTAGTTCATGTGGTATAATGACCTCTATTCCTGACTCACGCTTACATACAACACAATAAGCCCTGGGAGAATTGCAATTGTTTTGAAGGAGTTCTCTATCTAACCTATGAAAATAAACAACCTTTGAAAAGTGATGAAGTGTCCTCCTGGTGGTTTTGTAAAACCTAAAGGGAAAGATGGTAAGCTGGAAAGGACCACATGTACCTCAAGATAGATCTAGAAAAAATTCACCTTAACCGTCTCATTTTGCAAATAATAGACATCCTCCTCTCCTACTCGATCAAGGAATTCTGCTAAAATAAAATCAATTATATCAAATGAGTGAAAAGTAGGAGAGGGTATGAAGATAACTCCGCTAGGGATATGGACATTCACTGGTAGCGGAGAAAGTTTTGTGACGTCGGAGTGACTCCGCCAGGGCTATGGAATCTTGTTGGTAGTGGAGCAACACCGCAGGAAGTGAATGATGATAACTAAAAGGCCTAGTGCCAGTGAATACTTTTCTCAACTCTTTTTAAAAGAGGGCATGGGTCATGGTTAAAGGAAACAAAGGTGGAATAAAGGTTGAAACCCCACAGGCAGGCCCAGATTCACCAACCAAGAATTTCTAATGCAAGGATAAAAGAGGCTATGATAAAAAACCAGTTAAGTTCCTAACTAGCTTCTACATCAGCTAAGCCTGGGGAAGGAACAAATATTCGTCTTTCAGCCAGTAAGTCACCATTTGTTGAGCACTCAACACACCCTAAAAGCCTTATCAAATTTTATCACTTTTTGGGTACACTTGTTTTCTTCATTTGTCTAACTCAATTTCATTTTGGGAAATGGTTTTTCTTTGTTTTGTCTTTCATGTCTCTTATCGCCTAGTCAGGTTTGTTTGAACTTATTAAACCTCATATCTAAAAGACCTTAAAACATGAATTAAGAATTGACAGATAAACATTTCACCTAATGTTCTCAGGTTCAGTGTCAGAAAGAATTTAAGTAAGTAAAGGAACCACAAAAAACAACATTTGTTGAGTGTCAATCCCCTTCGACATCGAAAGAAGGTGGTTTTGGTTGGTGTAAGTTATTCTCATAAAGGTTCAAGAGATAAACGATCCCCTTCATCATCAGAGAAATATGATAAAGACATATGCTACCAAAGGATGTAAATAAATCATTGATAGCCAATCCCCGATGCTTTTTCAGCATCGAGACATTTTCAAGAGAGTCGATCTGAGAGCACTTGGGTAAGTGTATCACCGATCACCAATCCTAGACACTTTTTGGTGTTAGAAAGTTAGGACTTGGTTTTTTAATGTATATGTCAAATAAAGTACCAAATCTGATTGACATGAGTGAATGAAGTCACTAGTCTCAAATGCCACGTGTCTTTACCACGTAAGGGGGTCGTACAGTTTAAGTTTCATCCCAAGTCATATTTTTTTTTCCCTCGGTCCTAGTCATACCTCAAAGTCAACTTTTCCATGTCATCACTATACGGTAAGATCGATCGACATCAAAATTTTTGTAGGAGGATATCAAAGAAAGTGTTCACAGCACAATCCTGACCCCCGATCCACCAACTGAAAGAGAGGAACGATGGGACGTGTGCAACATTAGATACAATCAAATTTTGGACAGTTAAGGAACTAGTTAATACCCAATATCGCTTTAGTTTCTACCCTGTGCGCCGATTAGACAACAACATTTTGAAATCTATGATAGACCACATTACCTCCTGCGCCTCCATCATCAACCCAAGATGAATTTAAGTTTAAACACCTCTAAATATCGGGCGACAGATTTGTTGAAATTTCACTCATAACCCGAATTGAATGGTTGATGTGACATGGTAAGAACATCCCTATTTAAATCTCTAGAACCATTTTGAACAAATTCATTCTATGCGTAAGTGAATTCCAAAGCATTCAAAGGAGCAGAGTGAGAAACTCGAGACTATACTGACCCTTTTTATTATCAAAACTAGGCTTAACAAGATTCATAGGTATGTATCCAAGTCTGTCAATTCATTGGTTATAATTTATATATGTTCATACGGTTTCTTACACAGTCTCTAAAATATTCTCTAGTTGAAAGAAGAATGTCGTCAAGAAATCCAACCACCAGACTCTCGTCGAGGGTGCCCAAGCTAAAGGAAGCTGAAAATAGGTGAAGGCTCTTCTCCGGGGACCACAAGGAAGTTGGAGTACTCTTCCATGGCCCAGTCTTTCATCAAAACCTTGACAAAGAAATATTTTGCCCAGCCTCTAGCCTTCGTTGATAATGAAGAAAACACTAGGCCCAAAATAATGCTCCCATAGTGGGGGGATCTCTTTAACAAGATCAACCGAAAAGAATACCCAAAATATATCCCACACAATGATCCATACGTAAGGATTCTCGATGACCAGGTGTTCCTGAACATCTGAAGGTCATATTTACACATGGTGGCAAGTAGAACCCCAATTTTCTCAATGGCTCATCGACCACAAAGTGAGCATAAATTCTTTATCAATGATGAGAATGGTGGATGTGTTGGATTTTTCCTCTCGACAGAAGTCCATAAGTACTATAAGTTTAGGGACCCAGAGGAGCGACTGAACACAGACTTCATGGTAAAGTTCTATGAGTTCCATGACACTAGATGTTTGATGGCCTCATGGTGGAAGGAGGAAAAGAATTTCACTAACCCGAGCAATGGATGGTATGGAAAGATTAATCTAAGAGAGAGATACATTTATTTGATGGCTCTCATTTGTCAGTTATATGGAGAAAAGGATTGCTCCAAGTTTTCAGAAGCATGGATGCCTTTGGCATACACAGTTTCAATCATTGGGAGAAGCTTCAACTGGGGAGCGATAATATTGAAACAATTAAGAATCTATGTACAATAATCTAAGACACTGAAGGAAGGAGAGGCACCAACTTTCTACATGGCCTCATACCTGCTCGATGTCATGTGTGCAAGGAACATCTTCTCTAACATCAATCTAAGCTAGAATTTTACAGAGATCTCGGTCCATGTCTACTTTAGCGTACTATGGGAGAACAGGTAAAAGAAATATTATGCACTCATCTGGGATGAATTCATCACCCACATTTATTTTATTACTTTTAAGAATGAATGCCCAAGGCTATCAGCAACAACCAAGAAAATGATAGCCAAGGTAGGCCATTGGTACTTGGATGAACACTCAACCTACATCATGGTTTTTGGGGCTACCAGAGCACCACATATCCTACCCATTCATGTTTCAGACTGAATCGTCGTGGGATAAATCTATTATAAGACCATCACGTAGGGCTATAATGCCGCATTGGTCAAAGACAAGAAAAATGATTTCATACCCTACGGTTTCCATGTGGGGTTCTATCTGGTAAATGATACTACCCAAGCAAAACAAGAAGGGTTGAGCCAAATTGAATTTAGGTTCCTGACAGGATGATTCTGTAATCGCGACCCTAAATTCCTGGTCCTCCAACATGCTTTACAAGTATCATCCTTCTAGCCATATGCTCATGATAAGTTTGAGGATGCAATCTTCACAGAGAGCACCCAAGACTGGGACGAGGTGGTGCAGAGGATGACCAACCCAAACATGACCAGGTTCAAGTCCATGAGCATGGATGAACACATGGAAATTATAGAGTAGTCAACTCAAGAAGCCCTCAAAGCATGGGAAGAAATCATAGCGGTAGAGATAACAGAGGCACAATGAAGGGGTTTGTTCTTGATACCAGAGGCACATACAAGGGGATTACTTTTGAGGGAAGAGGCACAAAGAGTCATTGATCATTTTTAGAATGAAACATATCTCATAGAGATGATGAGGGATCCCACCAACAAACCAATCGCAAGAAAAGGAGAGACAAGTGGCTCAGATCCGATACAACTTGAAGGAATCAATGGGCTAGAAAATCATGAAATTCCACCACCACAGATCGGATCACCATGGGGAATTTCAGCCCATCCTAAGATATCAAAGACACCATGGAGGACTAGTGTAATGAAACCCTTGTATGATTTAATAACTATCTATGATGATGAGGAGATTTGGGAGGTTTCCCTGGTGACTCTGGTGCAAATCACAGAGGAGAAAGAACCTGAGAAATCATCCACCCTGGGTCCCAATGCTCCAATTTAGAGTTGTCTGTAGAACGAGCATGAGGTAGAAAGTTCCTTGGACGCTATGGTACTCAACATACTGAGAACCCTAATGTACAAATCAAGGGATGAGCTAGGATTGAGCAAACAAGAGGAAGAAATTCCACTATAAGAAATCATCATCTCGATAGCCGATTACCAAGTAAGTACCAAACCTGCACCTGATTCCTCAATTTCATCCAGTACCTTACCACCCGATGAGAAACAACCAGAGGCCGAGCCTTCGAGACATACAAGAGAGGTATAGGAACCCAGTCTTGAACATATATACACCGTTGGGAGCCTAGGAAACACTCTTACTTGGGGAGAGAAACAAATCCCCGAACCTATGGATGAGGTCGCCGATATATAATAAATCACCTATGACTCAAAGAGGAAAGACATCGTGAAGAGAAATACCAAGAAATGGAGTCTTACTTTGGACAATTCCATACTCATCATGATAGAGGAGAAATTGATCAGTACAAAGCATGCCAAGACGTTTAAGCTAATCATAGATTCCACCCTGGATAGAGAAAGGAAATATGAAGAGGAGTTGGCCACTATGCTAAAGTAGTTGAATCATCTGCGCCATTTGGAGAAATACTACCAGGAATACACATAGGCCACAATATGTTTGAGAAGTGAATTCCAATGTTCCTACAACAAATTCATGAGTTAGCAACACATTTTCACTACAGGGATAACCGACTTCCAAGAAGACATCCTTATGGCGCTAGAAACATGAAAAAACATGGAAATATGGTATGAGAAGGCCCACCAAGTGGTGGAAATAATTGATTTCATCAACGTGGTTCAAAAGGGTTGAGACGTGGAAGAGAATGACATTTGGGTGCTAAGGGAAAACAACATCGACCATATAAGGAAGTTAACCAAATATTGGGTGAAGATGGCCCAAGAACCTCAACATGAGATTCAAGATAAATGGGTTGGTTGTGAAATAATTTGGACCAAGATCAATCGAGTGATGAGAGACATCGGTCTCCTAGAATTCATCTCACCTGATAACTTTTTTGACTTGCATGACATAGTCAAACAACGTGCAGAACAAGACTCATCGTGGACCGCAGAGATAGAAAAGGTGGAAAACATGGTGCCAGGTCAAGTACAAAAGTTCATGGAGCACCCAATCAAGGCTCAGACAATATTATAGTAGTTAAGTGTTAAAGTAGTCAAGTATTGGGCATGAGCAGTGGAGATAAAGGAGATCCTTTCGGCCTCGATGAACCAACACAGATTTGCGTATGCCAACACATGTGAGGAACTCTTCATCAAATGGTAAGAGTATGAGAAGATTCATGCACTTAAGTGAAACCATTTGATGACTCTTAGAATACAGAGATATGGAAGCATCGTGTGGTGATGTTTTTTTTACTTAGCTTGTACTTTTGATAGTTATTTTTAGTTAACAATTTGTTATAAATAAGAGGATTGACCTTTTAGAAGAGGTGGATGGTGTTGTCAAAGACCCTCATTTTTTGAATTGTAAAGAACTATTTCAGAAATACCTTAATTGATAAGTCTTATTTAGGACCGGAGACAAATTTCTGGTTTACATCAAAGGCGTGTGTCATTGGATCATAAAGAGGAATTACTTCTGACTTTACCTCATGAATGGATGCGGTAATGAGTAAGAGTTTCTAAATCTATTGATAAGCTAGTTGATTCAATATTTTTATAGTTCTTATCTCTAATGATGGAAATAAAATCATTGTGTTAATGTGTGAATAGTGATTAGAGCTAAGGAAACTAATTTTATTGCCAATATTTTATTGCATGTATATTTTATTTCGATAATTGTATCTCAGTCAATAATTGAAATACCAACAAGTTGATGTATTAGTACTAGGCTTGTCGTAGGTATGGAAATATTTGTCTGCATGTTGGAGCATAAGGGTTATACCAATTTCAGTCCTCTTCAGTAGTTAAGATTTCCCCCTTTTTACCCAATTGGTTTATACCAACACACATATTTTAGAAGACCCACCTAATAAAAGAAAATACAAAAGAGAATGTTTAAACTGAAGGAGGAATTTTCATAAGAATATATCGTGTCAATCACTACGTAAAGCCCATCAATTATTTGGTTGGATTGACAGATCTGGAGAACCATTCCACTTTCAAGTGTTGCAGAGTCTAATTTGTCCTTGATGGCAGGTTTGATTCCTGCAGTTGAGTTAAAGGGATTTAGGACCCCTCAAAACCTACCTCCTCTCCCACCTTCACCATTTAAGACCATAGTTGTCTCAACTCCCTCAACTTTGGGTAGAGGTTGGATACCTTTATCGGCTTCAACCACTATTTTGTTTACTTAGAATGTGATGGGCCCTCCCTTCTCATATGGGATGCCTGAATTTGATACAAACTCGGTTCTTATTTATTCTACCTTACAGACCATGGGTCTGGGGTATGGAGCTCAAACGCTCTTGTGCAAGGGTTAATTGGGGGCACTACTTTCCCTTTTAATGCCATCCCTTATGGTGGGGGTCATATACCTCCTCCGTCCCCTTTGCTTGATGGTGATTTTAAGCATCCAATTAGGCCAAATGATAATTGCAGCTTGTTTGGTGGAGGCAGTTTAGGGCCTTCATCTTATACAAGGCCAATGGGATATATGTCATTCTCTTTGTTCGGTATGTTTGGGAACAATTCTTTTTCTTCGGCTGCTATCTCGATTGGGGGAAACCCCAACTTTGGTCAAAATAACTCAGTGCAAGGTATTATTCCTTCACAGGGAGAAACGACTGGAGTTTTCTCCACACATGGTCTTTGGAATCCTTGGCAGGGATCGGGTCCCTTGCAAGGGATGTCAATAGGGGGAAACCCCTTCCATACTCAATGGAACCCTGGGCAAGGCTTCGTACCCGTGCCCGTCGGATCGGTTGGGGGAATTCCCTTCCAAGGTCCTTGGAATATAATGTAGGGAGCAATCCTCGCATAGACTATGTCATCCAATTTTGGGAGTTAGTCGATGACACCCCAATAGATGCAGTTTCCCTATGTAGGTCAAGGCCACATTTTCTAATAGAACCCTAGAGAGTAGCCCAACTTTTCCTGGCAACATGGTGCCAGTCAATATCCAAGACACTTTTTTCCTGCAAATAGTTCATAACCGAAACTACCATTTCTAGAAACTCTAAATCTGTTAGACTTGTCGATATTACTAAATGACCCAATTTGTCATGATCCACGTTGGCCCCCCATTATGACTAAGTTACCTTCAAATATTCCAAAATTTGAGGGCAATCCTAGCGAAGATCTAGGTGATCATGTAACAACTTTTCATTTATGGTGATTGTCAAACTTGTTGAAGGATGATTCTGTCCAGTTCTGCCTTTTTCAACACACTCTTATAGGGGGTGCTATGAAGTGGTATATTGAGCTTGTTGGCTCGAGGTAATCTTACTTCAATTACTTGGAAATGGTATTCTTGAACCATTTCTAGTTACCTGTGATATACGATGCCAACACCGAATTGTTGGACAACTTTGAGAAAAGAAAGGTTGACCACATCTCTGATCATATCTGAGAATGGTGGCTTAGAAAGAGATTAATTAAGGTTAATGTATCTCCTTCTTTATTTTTTGAATGGTTCTTAAAGTATTTGGTTCCCTACGTATCCAAGGATGTAGCAACTTCCAGAGTGTTTTCATAAGAGGAGGTGATTATGAGAGCCCAAAAAATTGAACTGATCTACTCTGAGTTTGGAATTCTCTATGAGATATTTCTAGATGCGCCACGTTCTACTCTTGATAATGCAAAGAAAAATTTTGGGCCCCATGTTGATGACATTTTGGGATCAACAAAAAGAAAGTCCATGGACCTATTTTCGAATCAGTTGCAAAAATTTTCGATACAATAGACTGTGGCCAGCCAGACTCCAAGTTCAGTTGTTCCCCCTACTGAGACATCGGATGTACACAATGTGCAATTGATGAATCCCAAGGCCAACCAATAGACTGAGGGAAAGAAGAAACAACAAAATATTAAGGGTAAAGGGGATAAAAAGGCTACTAATAATTCTCGTGGGGGAAGAAAAGAGAAGAAGAAGTTGAAGTATCCATGTAATCTCTACACGAAAGACCACTCGAATCATATGTGCCCTCGGCTTCTAGAATCCCATAAGATATTAGCATAGAAACAACCTATTTTGTTGATGAACCCTTTTCCACAAGGGAAAAAGATGGGTCAGGCTTCAACATCCACAAGCGCGACAGGGGGCAGTCAGGGACCCCTTGCCCCTACCAATAACAACCTGACTGCAAATATTTACATGATGAATGTTGAGGCTCATTTAGTGACTAGGGCCCAAGACTACGAAATACACAAATATACCGAGAAGGGAAAGGAATCCACTAACCCACCGACTCCTCTCCAAATTGAGAAGGCAGTGGGAGAAATGATGACTCGCATCCCTAAAGGTGTGTTTAATAAGGCTTCTGATAATCCAAATGCGAGGGCCACCTAGAACTACTCTTTTGTAGAGGATCTGGCATAGACCCCTTGTGCGATGTCCACTTTGGAAGTCTTCTAGATTTACCCCTCGCAAAGAAAAGATATGTTATCTGCCTTGGGAGTGGAAGAGACTTGTAGACCAGGAGTGATTGTTTTTTATCCAATCGACTTAAAACCCCGTCTTCCTCACCATGTTGGATTTCAGATAGTAGTGGCTTACACCACGAAATATTTTACGTGTAACATTTTCCATACAGTGGTTGATGAGGGTTCCTCGACTTTCATGATTTTGTTGGAATGTTGGAAGGACATTTTCCAACCTGAGTTGTGTCCATTGTATACATTGCTTACAACATTTGACGGTCGGTCATTTATACCACATGCAATTAGTACTTCCTTCCCTGTGTAGTTGGGAGGTAAAACTGTGTGTGTTGAATTTGAATTGGTCGATGTGCCTCTTGACTAAAACCTAATGTTAGGAAGGAGTTGGAATTATGCGATGCATGCGGTGGTTGCTATGTATTTTTGGGTCTTGTGTTTTCCGCACGAGGGCCGGATTGTGATCATCGACCAATTGTATTTCTCTAGTCCTGACCCTTCATCGAGGGCTTCCATGGTCCCGATGATTGATAATACATAGCCTGGAACTATCAACTTAGGTGCCTATTTATTTCCACCATTGATGGGAACTTTTGATTACCCGCCGCCTTCAAGTGATGTAAGGCTTATATCCACTATTCCCAACTAGTCGAGGGCTGCAATTTTGCAAGTATCATCGTTTCAAACGAGATAATTTAATGATATGTGGAATTTAATTTCCCCATTGACCTTGATGGAAGGGATAGGGAATTATGGCATGTCCATGCCCTTATCCATGGCTGAGTTTGTGTATAACATTGTCCAATAGACTTCGAACAACCTCGATCCGACTCATGCACAGTAGTTAGATCTAGTTCTCGAGCCTACTCGGGATCAAGATTATATTTCCACTCAAGATCTTTTAGACTTGGTCTTTCCCTCTGACAAAGTGATTCTAGAGGAAATGACTGGTCCTAATAGACCTTGGGATGATCTACATCATAGATCTTACTTCCTTCCCAAGCTCAGGAGAATAGAGGCATGATAATTTGTTTTGACTGTGAATGAAGATAATCCTTGTCCTATCAATCCTATGGCAATGCACAAAGTTTACACCGAGGGTAACATGGAAATGATTGCTACAATGATTCCAATTGATATCTCCAAGACCCTTGGCATTGTGGAGAATGTTTTCATCAGAGCTGATTTCTCCCTCGAAGAGATTCAAACCTACACTGAGTTATTCAAATAGTTCCATGATGTTTTCTCCTTGTCTTATGAGGAAATTCTAGGCATCAACCCACGAATTTTCGAGCATGAAATTACGACTTATCCTGATGCTAAACCGGTTTGAAAGATGCTTCATCCGGTAAATCCTCAAAAAGTGGAAGAAATCAAGGAAGAAGTATAAAAAATGCTCAAAGCCAGTTTTATCTACCCTATACAATTGAAAGAATGGGTGTCAAATCCGGTTCTGGTTAACAAGAAACAAGGCATGATTCACGTGTGTATATACTTCCGTGATTTGAATAAATTTTGTCTGAAAGACAATTTCCCTACCCCATTTATTGATCAAATTGTTGATGAATACACAGGATGTGAGATATTTTCATTCATGGATGGTTTCTCAGGATATAATCGGATTCAAATAAAACCCAAGGACCAACATAAAATGACTTTTATTTGTCCTTGGGGTACCTTCACGTATCATAATATGCCTTTTGTCCTGAAGAATGTTGGAGCCACTTTTCAACGGGCCATTTCATTCTCTTTTTACGACCTCAAAGACATAGTCGATGTGTATCTTGATGATCTAGCATCATGTTCTCGCAAGAGATATGATCATCCCTCCCATCTTCAACTAATCTTTGAGAGATTTCATTACTATCATATTCCCTTGAATCCTAACAAGTGTAGTTTCTACATGACGCCAGGTCATCTTTTAGGTTTTATTGTATCGACAATAGGGATCATGGTCAATCCTCTCAAGGTTGAGGTGATAGCTCAATTGCCTTCCCCATGCACAATACCCCAACTTCAGAGATTACAGAGGAAAGCAAATTTTCTTCAAAGTTTTGTCATGAATTATGCTGAGATCACTAAAGGGTTTATGCATATTTTAAAAAAATGGGTCCCATTCTATTGGGATGAAGTTTCTCAATGCTCCTTTGAAGCATTGAAATGTGCCCTGGTGTCTACCCCTATGATCCAACCTCTTGATTATAAAAAATATTTCTTGTTGTATTTGGTTGTTGCAGAGGTGACCATCAACATGGTATTGGATCAAGAAGATGATATGCTCAAGGAGCACATTATATATTACCTTAGTTGAGGCTTGGTTGGATCAGAATCAACTATTCTCACGTTGAGAAACTTTCTTTGGAAACTGTTCATGCTGTTCAATGGTTCCATCACTACATTTTTCTTTGCAAGACCATTGTCATTATTGTTGTCAACCCTTTCCAATATTTGTTAACATGACAGGTCATTGGTAGAAAGATTAGTACATGGATAGTCATATTACAGGAATTTGACTTGTATTTTTTTTCTGTGAAATCCAAAAATTCGTTGGTCTTTTCCGAACTCAATTCAGAACTTACAGTCGAGTCTATTGATATCATTCCCGAAGAGTCTCCTATTAATGGAGATATTTTTCTAATTGCATATTCGGACCCCTGGTATAGAGATATACTTGTGTATATCCATACTTTTAAGTTCCCCTCTCCTGCTTCCTATGACGAGCATCGACAAATTCGACATCAGGTGCGAAACTATCTTATACTCAATGACACTTTGTATCATCGAGGCATATATTTCATTCTTTGGCAATGTCTTATCCATGTAGAGGCATAGATCATTTTGAATGAATGTCACACTAGGCATGTGGTGGTCATTTTTCTAGGTTGGAGACAACCCAAAATATTCTCTGTCCAGGTTACTTATGGCCCTCATTAATCAAGGATTGTGTGGAAGCATTCAAGAAGTGCCACCCATTCCATATCTTTTGTCGGATGATGTGGACACAACCTGCTCCTATGTTTCCTGTCATTGTTGTTGGTCCTTTCACCAAGTGTGGGATTGACTTTAAGACATTTCACCTAGCTTCATCGTGGGGGCATATTTACATCATCGTAGCAGTAGACTACTTCATCAAGTGGGTCGAAGCTATGCCAATGTTAAAAAATGATGGAGAAACAATGACTCTTTTCATATTTAATCAGATAGTATCAAGGTTTGGAATCCTGAAGGAGATTGTCACTGAACATGGAAGTCACTTCCAAAAAAAAATGATGATTGAATTAACGTCAAAGCTCGGGTTTAAAAAAGAACATTTGTTAGGTTATTACTGGAAGTGAATGGTGAGGTTTAAGTTGTGAATAAGTCTCTATGGAATATTCTTCAGCAAACGATCAATAATGCCAAATCAAATTGACATTGATCTTATATTCAACATTGTATGCCTACCAAATGTCTATGAATACTACCACTAGTTTTTCACTTTTTCAACTTGTATATGGGTTGGAAGTAGGCCTACCTATTGAGTGTCATATTCCTTCTTTAAAGTTGGCAGTGGAATTACTTCCGAACACTTCACCACTCGATGAATTCCTTCTATATATCGAGCAACTCTATGAGCAGTGTCGTGATGCAAACTTAGCCAATGCGGCTCATAAGCGATGAGTTAAGTGTCAGTATGGTCAGTCCATTCATCCTTGGAGTTTCTTTGAAGGTGATCTTGTCTTGGCCTATGATAAAGACAAATATCTCCTCGGGGCAAGCAAGTTCAAACCCATGTGGTTTAGACCATTGATTGGGAAAGAGGTCTTGAAGAAGGGCACTTACTGTCTAGTTTATTTTGTGGGAAATTCCTTGGAAAAGCCTAGAAATGGGCTCTACCTTAAGAATTACTACTCTTAGGTTTGTCATCTGGGTGACTTCTTGTATATATGTATAGATTCTTATACATTTTTGTCTTTTTTTTGTGGACGTGTAGTTATTTATGCTTTCTTTTTCACTGTGGTAGATGTCAAGTGAATCACAGGTTTATTTTGGGTTCATGGATGGTGCTAGACGACACACTTGGAGGCTTTCTTTTGCCATCTTGGGTGATTTTCTCACATTAAGGCCAGTTGTTATGTTCTGGAGGTATTTTTCTAGGCAATGCTACAAACAATGTTTCTGAGTACAATAAAGTGATAGAATTTCTTCGTGACGCTTTGTCACAGGATATTTCTCACATCCGATTCTACTTAGATGCTCAGCTGGTGGTGTCCCAGTTAAATGGGGTCTACCAGGATTATGATCCCACTCCGCACCGACGATTCCTTAGCATATATATCTTAGAACGATCTTTATATTACATTATGTATATCGATGTTCCTAGAATATTTAATCATCTAAAAAATACTATAGATAATCAAATTTTGCATTGGCATGTTGCACACACGTAAAAGAAAAGAACACATACACAGGTAAATACATTTGTAAAAAGTCATCCATAATACAAAAAATATGTAAATATATATATGTGTGTGTGTGTGTGTGTGTGTGTGTGTGTCCAAAAGTAGTGTCATGAGTACATAGGTTGGCATGAAAGCCTCAAAAGGGATCAATATATATCGTTGGGCTTATGCCATCAAAAAATACATATAGTATAAAAAGTGCCCTCAACACATCAATGGTCTAAAGCTATCCAAGGACAGAGCCTATTGGCCTTAATATAGTGTACAAAAACATTGTCCAAACACTGGAATAATTGGACCCAAGTCTGAGGCACCCCTACTACATGAGGCTACATAGTAGGGGGGATATCCTCGATCTCAACCATAGGTACAACACGAGTGAACGCAATGAGGTTGCACTCCACTTATCACAGAACTTTTTCAGCCTCTCTAGCTAGGGGTCCCCCTATAGCTACTAGTCATGCCTTAGGTCGAGGATGTTTTTGAGTCTTGGCGAATTCTTTTGGTCGTACAGGCCCCACATCTGTACATAAGAGATACACGAATTAGTACTCTATACATGCATAAAAAGGATATATATGAAAATTAAAAATTAAATAAACTTTAAAAAAAATATGTTACCTATCTCTCCTCGCTCCTCTCCAAGAGGTATAGGCATGTATGGGTCTCTGGTGAAGTTGATCCCTGCATATGGGTAATCCTTGATCACCGGGATCTAACATGCCCACCAGTAAAAAAAATTGTCATAGAAGGCCTCTATGGTCCTCCCTCCACCCTGTCGAGGAAGCAATGATGCCCACCTGCTCAATACTGGGAAGGAGGCTACATGCCTGTAACACCCTGTTTCCCCCAGTCTATAAAAATAATTATACTGGCCAAGAACTATGGCAAACCCAAATATGTAAATAATTTTATGAATGTATGTTGCAGGACTGTTGGGAGGGGGATGTGTTGAAAAAAGACCAAGATGGCTAATTAAAGGTGGTGGAAGGCACCTAGAATGGTGGCGTTAACTTCCATCGAAATGCATACCATATTTGGTCTTCACTGGCCTGAAGATCAAGAGCGGCTCCCTGGCCCCGAAATGAATTTCTCTCTAGGTTGGTAGGTGAAGAGGCTCCTCATGAATTAATGAGGGATGGGGGTGAACTGCCCATTCGTGG
>JZKD02S2319187.1:18415-32768 GCA_000966675.3 Picea glauca | reverse complement strand
ACCTTCGGACAAAATTTTGAAGTTAATATTACACGACATGCCTTATTTATACCAAACAGAATCGATATTGGCCGACAATATTAAAGCAACCTTATTTATTTATACAAAACAGAATTGATATTGGCCGACAATATTAAAGTAACCATATTAAAGCTAATATATTATAATTCATGTTTCCAACATTCATAACTCGAACTCGTCCACAGATAATTAGGTAATCACAGATAATTATGTAGGTACTCAATGGTAGTTCATTAGATGCACAAAATTTTTAGGAGATGCTTTTCAAATTGTGGGTAAGTGGGAAAAGATTGGAATGAAAATGTGGTTTTGCTTAGTCAAATATTTTTTGTTTTATTATTTGATAGGGTTTTCTTTATTAAAATAAGTTTTGGTTTAATTTATTAATTGTGCTTTTCAAATTGTGGGTTAGTTGAATTTTTTTTTTAATGTTAATATGGTTTTGCTTGATAAAATATGTTTTGGTTTAATTTATTATTGCGTGATTTTCACATCTAAATTTTTTTTCATGTTGAATTGTGATTTGTTATTTTAGTTTTCCTTTTTTTTTGAGGGGTTAAAACTAAGTGTTGGGTTAGGTGAAGGGCATAGGAGTCAAATGATTTTTTTTCATATAATTATGGAGAATAACAAAAGATAAATTTTATGAGGTGTATTGAGTGAATGTATATATGTTAATATTGTTTGCGTATTGAGTGAATGTAAATAAGTTTATTCTATTTTAATATATTTTTAGAAATAATCTTAGCTAACATATCTCTCTATCTCTTTATAGATAAGATACCCCCATTCTAGTTAGTTTATGGGTCTGTGGGATTTTTCTATTTTATTTATTAATAGAACTTGCATTTCTTTATCATTGGTATTATATCAATCTACTTGTTATTTCTTGGTGCATGTCCCACATGAAATTAAGGTATAGAGAGTTGGGTGTCGAGATAGTTTCACATGGTGACGATCTCTCTCACTTTCCCAAGGGACCTCCGGTAGAAAAAGAAAAGGAATGATTGCACACGCGATCCTTTCAAGATGTTGCTCGAAGAATCCTTTTAAGCTACAGAGGAATGAGATGATGGATAATAGAAAGGACACAAAAAAGAAGATATTGACTATATATATTATCTATTATAAATGATTTTTAAAACATTCATGCCCATAAAACAAGTACCATAAACTCTCCTAGAGATAATTAGGTACTCAATAAAAGTAGTTCGTTAATTTTCATGAGATGAATTTTTGAAATTGTGGGTAAGTGGGAAAGGTTGTTAATGTTAATGTCGGTTTACTTAGTAAAATATATTTTGGTTTAATTTATAATTGGTGCTTTTCAAACTATAGGTAAGTGGGATTATTTTTTAATGTTGATATGGTTTTGCTTAGTAGAATATGTTTTGGTTTAATTTTGTATTGGTGCTTTTCAAATTGTGGGTAAGTGGGTAAAGTTTTCAATGTTAATGTGATTTTGCTTGTAAATATGTTTTGGTTTAATTCTTTATTGGGTCACTTTCAAATCTAAAACTTTATTGATGTTGAGGTGTGATATGTCGTTTAATTTTATTTTTTTTTGGTCAAAACCATGTGTTGGGTTATGTATAGGGGATATGAGTAAGTTGAATTTTTTCATGAAGTTATGGAGAGTCATAAAAGATCAATGTTATGAGGTGTATTGAGTAAATATAAATCTATTCAAATTGCCTCTTAGATAATTTATAAGTGGTTAGATGTAATAGTAGGACCTCCTTTTAACATATTATTTGATGATATTTTATAAGTTTTATTTGTGTGCACATCCATATAGGTTCTATTTATCACAGTTTATGTCGATTTTCCATTGAATATTTGTTGTTGTAACTCACTTGTGCCCCTAGACTAGTACCTAGTATTTTTGGATATATCATAATGTGATGTGACACCACTCCTTGTTTACACATATATGTGTGTTTTTATATGGTGTTATCATTACTCATTTTATCCTATATATATACATGCATGCTTATGATGATGAGGTAGATCACTTTTTTGTGCTTTGTTTAATAAAATTTAAAGGCCCTTGCAAGATTGGGGTTCTCCCACACCCAACAAGCCTAAGAATAAAAAGTGAATTTCAACCTTAAAGTATTAAGGGATTTATTCAATTCTTGTAGAAACTTACATGAAATGAATGTCAGATCTAGAGAAACTGTCTTCATGGGTCATGTGAATGTGGGGTGGATGATTTCAAGTGAAAGATACAATATCATGACCCTAAATCATGGATTAGATAATGATACCCTTCCTAAAAATTTCCAACTATGGAATTTCACCATTATCCTAGCCCTAATTTAATTATTCTATATGTTAGGCTAAATTTGACTCACTAAAGGAGACAAATCCAATGTGGGTAAAGAAGTGATTTGAGAAAACCATCTAATATATTTTATGTAAACAAGTGGTTTTTGGGCCCATGGAATGTGTCTCCCATTGTTTTGGTATCCAATAGTTTTATGCCCATGGATTTCATGAAATAAATCCTTAAAAGTCTTAGGATACATTCAGAACGATAGTAACGACAAATAAATTACAAAGTTTGGAATGAGACTAAATAGAGGAATGATTGAGATAAAGATACCCAACTCAGTACACTATTCAATTAAAATAAAGTCCTGTACAATAATATTTTTACACAATATTCAAACCAGAAAGCGACCAATACAACTCGAGGACCCCCTCATCCTAAATATTGGAGGCAATAGAACAAAACTATATCGAACATCTGGAAATTCAGGAAGAGATTGTGCCCTTGCACTATTGAAACTTTGGGAAGGCCTACAAAGGGAAATCAAATACCTTTTGCGCCGAAGGTAGGAACCGAGTATCCGAACTGAGTATCCAAGCTCCGTGAGTAAGTAAAAATCCCTGAAGGATGTAACATTTAGAATATCAGTAACCATAGATAAAAGTGATAAAATACAAACATAATCATGATGGTTAGTAAGGAAGTTTTGTGATACTACTTAAATTTTGTTTGGGAGGCAAGCATGGCTTTCATATCTTTTCCTTGTCGCATTTCCAACTGGACAGACACCTGGCCTAAGGTGAATGACGCATTATTTCTTTGATGGGTACCCTTGCATCAAACAGGGCCCATCATTAGTGGATTATATAAGCACTGAAACAAAGACATTTTTACAAGGAGGAAGTCCTTGTATAGCAAGTAACGATTCCAATGAAAAATAGAAATAGACAGCAGTAGTTTCCTTCTAAAGTTTTAAGTCATCCTATACACCATCATGGAATAAACTGTTCATACCGAACTAGAAAACCACACATAATCGTCCATAACCGAATCACATATAGTAGTTATAAGTATTTTTAATATTACAATGATTTTCCAACTATTTAACCGAATCGAATAGAGCACGACTAGGGTACTCACTACTATAAGTAGTATTGGAGGCCTTGCAAAAAAAAATTATATCATAATGGAACTATTCAAAGCTTTGGAGAGGTCTTAAGTCCGGACATAAATCAAAAGATTCGACATAGGGAAATAAATTGGGAGGTTACAAAACCCTTTCTCCCAAAGCATAAACAAAGAGAAAACAAACGAATATACTCCCCTAAAAATAGATATGAAACAGATATAAATTCAAAGGAAATTTCCCCACGGGATTTAGGATAACTTTGGAAACAACACAAAGAAGTTACACCAAAGAAGAATACGGAAAATGAAGTATCTCATCTAACAACCAGAAAGTAATGCGCAATGAGAAAACAATACAGAGAATCTATACCAAAGAAGAATCTGGGAAATGCATTATCTCATTTAACAACCAGAAAGCAATGCGTAATGAGAAAACTTACCAGGGATAAGGACCGCAACATATTTCACAACTCTGGAGCAATAACCATGAAAATACATTGCCCCTCAAAGATTTTTTACACAGGGCCTTGTAATGTACCTCAAAAATCACCATAAAAAAAAATTATCCTTGAAAAGTTTCGAGATCTCAAGCAAGTAAGATTTATGTTAGAAGCCCTATGTTTGAAGGTTTGTTAGATTCCTTACTGTCATCAACTGTCCTTACCATTCAACTTAAGTCTTCTAATCAATGATATAATGAGTATTTACTCATCACTTCAATGTTTAATTAAGATCCTGAACTTTATAATTACTCTCTTATCAGCTAGTACCTATAACACTACCACAGTCTTAACAATAAAAGAAACCTTGGGGTTTTTATGACCAAAACCGTACATAAAAATATTACCCTATGTTTGCAATACAATTGACTTGTAATATGGTTTGTTACTCCCATACCTCTATCTGGGATGAAGATTCTCCAACGTTCTTTTACTAGTCCATTGATTACATTATTAGAATTGTTCCCATAACAATAAGTTTCTTCTAAGTTCCTACATCTTTGTGAAGAAAATAGAGGTCAATCGGGTTTTGGTGATCACAAGTGCCAACCAAAACAAAGGACCATGTTGTTTGCCAAAATCCAAAATATGGAACGAATGTGGGCCAACATTTCGGGGTTTCAGTATTCGGGGTTTCACGAGTACAAGAGTCGAACATCAACACACAACATTTCCCAAAATTGTGAAAAGATGTTGAGCTCTTTGGGGTTTTGGGGTTTGGTATTTCGCAATTACAGAAGCCAAACATCAAGAGATACAAACCTCCAAAAAGGCGAAGGAGGAAAGGTGGGTCCCACATTTTGGGATTTCAAGGTTCAAAATTTCACGAGTTCTGGTGTCCAACATCAACATCAATAGACTTATGAAAATGTGAAAATGCCCAACACTTCGGGATTTCAGGGTTTGAAATCCCGTGACTTCAAAAACCAAACATCAAACACAAACAAATCTTGAAATTGCGAAAAAAAAAGAATGTGGAACTGACATTTCGGGATTTCGGGGTTCGAAATCCCGCGACTTCAAAAGCCAAACCATCAATGAAAGACAATTCCCGAATTGAGAAAAGAAAAGAATGTGGAACTAACATTTCAGGATTTCCTGAATTGGGAAAAGAAAAGAATGTGGAAACATCAACCACAAACAATTTCTGAAATTGCAAAAAGGAAAGAAACGTGGAACTAACATTTCGGGATTTTGGGGTTCGGGGTTTCATGGTTTCAAATGTCAAACAACATAACACAACAAATCCTGAATTCTGAAAAGTGAAAGGGAATCAACACTTCGAGATTTCAAGATTTTGGTTTTCGGGGTTTCAAATGTCAAACAACATAACACAACAATTCCCGAATTCCGAAAAGTGAAAGGGTGTGGAATTAACACTTTGGGATTTCAGGATTTGGTTTCTCAGGGTTTCAAATGTCAAACAACATAACACAGCAATTCCCGAATTCTAAAAAGTGAAAGGGTGTGGAATTAACACTTTGGGATTTCGAGATTCATGTTTTCGGGGTTTCAAATGTCAAACAACATAACACAACAATTCCTGAATTCTGAAAAGTGAAAGAATGTGGAATTATCGCTTTGGGATTTTAGGATTCAGGTTTTCAAGGTTTCAAATGTCGAGCAACAACACCCAACAATTCCCAAATTTTGAAAGCATAAAGACTTAAGAATGTTACACGCACAGAAGGATACAAAAGAATAAATGTTTTTTGTAGGGGAATATCTCTAAATTTGTCATAGACCTTGACTAAGGAGAGGGTAGCCGATTCTCAAGATTCTCATAGACCTTGACTAAGGCATCGATTCTCAAGATTGTTTTAGCATGCGAAATAAAAAGTGTGAATAATTTTGTCATTCTATACACATCTAATATATTGTTTGCATATCGTTAGAGCATATTTTTAGATACATAGCATTGAATAAAACATTCAAATAGAAAGTGGGAAGAATTCGTTACAAATCCGATTTAATCATATACAGTGCACTAGATGCAAAAAGGGTCATACAGACAAAGAATGTAACTTATTCCAGTTCAGATTCAATAGATACATAACATCAAAAGACATAGCCATTCATAATAGAGAGGGGAAAATTAACATATCTGAATCCAATCTGCAAGAAGACAAAGGTAACAACCACGTTCCTCCCAACCGTGGAATAGAGAAGCCAAATCTACTTGCCCAATTCACCCCCTAGCCTGACCATGAATCCATGAGGGTGAACTTGGAAACTCCTCCTCAACAATGTCCTTCAATTCCAACAGTTATCTTCTTGCCTCACACTTACTCAAGAGTGCTCATTACAGTAAGGAAATTATGTTTTAGCAGGCTCCTCTTGCCTCACACTCAGTCCGCGGTGTTCATAACAGCAAGAGAGCTCAAAAATATTTCCCTACATACTTGGCAACGTCCTGCCTCCTTGCATATGTTATTTATCAATTTTTTTTGGCCAGGTCTTTTTCCCTCCTTTGGGGATTTTCATTTCTTTCTTAATCCTTGATTTTCAGGGGCTGCCAATGGCTAAATATCTGATTTTCCACTTCTCATAATTAGCCTCGAGGCAATTCCAACATGTTCCCCCACTCATGGAGTCATGGTCAGTTGATTTTAACATGGTTGTTCCATTGGTCCTCCTGCAATTAATATAAATATTCTATTGTGATACAAGTGTCATAATCAAATGGTTAGTTGAGTCCAAATAGATCTCTTCCCAACAGTCACAATAATTAAATACAATTATTAAATTTGAAATTTGGAATTTCCATAAATGGTAAAAGCTTTCCAGATTTGAATTTGCGAAAAACGGAAATAAATTTCTAGCCTATTTCAAAAATAAAAAATATTTTATTTTGGGGGGATGTCACATCCTTACCCCCTTCGGTAAAACACTATCCTCAGTGTTCGTTCATTTCCTAGAACAAGATCGGATAAGATTTCCGCAAATCTCCCTCCAATTCCCAAGTGCCCTCCTCAGGACTAAAGTGCTTCCATTGCACCTTTACATGAGCGACGACTCTGTTCTGAAGTGTTATTTCTCTCTGATCCAGAATGCACAGGGGTTCCACCTGGAACTCACCTTCAGGTTCCACCTGCACCAAGTTCCAATCAATCATATCAGTAGGGTCATGAATATACTTTTTCAACAAAGAAACATGAAATACATTATAAATTATTAGATTAGCTAGAAGTGCAAGCTGATATGCTATGGGTCCAATTCGAGCCAATATCTCGAAGGGCCCACAAAACCTGGGCACCATCTTGGCATAGTTCGCCAACTTCAACAAGCTCTTTCGGGCTTTGACCTTCAAATAAACATGGTCTCCCATTTGAAATTCCAAGTGTCTTCTTTTCTGATCCACATAGTTCTTTTGTCAGTCCTATGCTTCTTTCAAGTTCTGTTGTACCTTCCTCACTATGTTCTCCATTTCTTGGAGCATATCTGGTCCAACCATCAGTCATTCAGCCGGGTTATCCCAGCTAATTGGAGTTGTACACTTTTTGTCGTACAATATTTTGAAAGGGCTCAACTTAGCCAAAGTTTGATACCCATTGTTATATGTACATTCTACCAAGTGTAGGTAGTCTTTCCACTTGTTCGGCTTTATTCTTATATACATGCGGATCATATCCTCTATGATTTGATTTGTCCTTTCGGTCTGTCCATCCGTTTATGGATGATAACTGATACTGAAATTCAAATTAGTATTTAGCTCTGCAAAAATATCCTTCCAAAAAGTGGATGTGAATTTAACATCTCTATTTAAAACAACCATTTTATTAATACCATGTTGTCTAAAAATTTCTTTCATGAATATTTCAACAATATTGATAGCTCTAAAAGTAGACTTTACAGGAATAAAGTGTGCAGACTTACTAAGTTTATTGATTACAACCATGATTGAATCATTTTGTTTCTAATTTTTAGGCAAATCTATTATAAAGTCCAGCGATATGGTATCCCATTTCCATTCTAGTACTAGTAATGGTTGTAATATGCCAGCTGGATGTTGGTGTTCGGCCTTAACCTGTTGACAATCTTGGCACCTAACCAAATACTCTATTTTTTCTCCCTTCATAATAGGCCAGTAAAATAGTTTTCAGAGTGTTGTTATTGTTTTCTGGTAACCTGGATGGCCAGAATATGGTTTCTTATGCACTTCGTCTAAAATAGTTAATTTTAGCTCTGTTGAATCTCGGTATGTAAAGTCTATTTTTAAATCTTAATAGTCCCTTTTTGTTGATACTTATATCTGGTTTATCTGAGTTTGTGATATTGTTTTGCAATTCTGCCATAATCTTAGTGTAATTTCCATCGTTAATACCTGTCTCTTTTATTCTTTGTTCTAGATCACTTTCTGCCCTGCTGATATTTATCTCAAATAACTCATGGACTCTTATGTTTAAAGCATCTGCTACTTTATTTTCCTTACCCTTGATATGTCGGACCTCGAAGTCGAATTCGCTCAAGAAGTCTAGCCACCTTGCTTATCTGGCATTAAGGTTTGATTGGTTAAATAGATATGTCACTCCACTATTATCCATCAATACTAATAATTTTATGCCCATTATATAGTGTCGCCACATTTTTAAGGCATGTATTATTGCTGCCAATTCTAAGTCATGAGTGACATAATTTCGCTTGTGTTCCTTTAATTTTCGGGACTCATAAAAAATCACGTGCCCTTCTTGCATTAGAACACCACCTAGTTCCTCTTTACTTGCATCAACACATACTGTGAAGTCTTTATCTCGGTTTGCTACCTTCAAGATGGGCGTCAATGTCAATAATTCTTTTAACTTGTTAAAACTGTCTTGATAGTTTTGCGACCAGTTAAAATTGGTCCTTTTCTTTTGTAGTGACGTGATAGGGTAGGCTATCTTGGAGAACCCTTCTATAAATCTGCAATAATATCCAGTGATTCCCATGAATGACCAGATATCTACCACATCCTTAGGCACTAGCCATTCCATGATGGCTTTTATCTTTTCCGGGTCTACGACAATACCTTCCGAGGAAATAACATGTCCTAAATATTGTATTTCTTTTTGATAAAAATCACATTTGTCAAATTTTGTGTATAGTTTGTGTTTCCTTAGTGTTTGCAGAACTATTTGTAAGTGTTCATCATGTTCCTCCTTCGTTTTAGAATATACCAGAATATAGTCGATAAATACTACTATGAACTTGTCTAAGTACTAGCTGAAAATGTTGTTCATCAAGCACATTAATGTGGCTGGTGCATTAGTGAGTCTGAAAGGTATGACTACAAACTCATAGTGTCTGTATCTTGTTCGAAAAATTGTTTTGATTATGTCCTAGTCCTTTATCCTAACTTGATGATAATCGGATTGTAAATACAATTTTGAGAAGATCTTGGCCCCGCCAACTTGATCGAACAGATCATTTATCCGTGGTAAGGGGTATTTGTTCTTAATGGTCACTTTGTTTAGTTGTCTATAATCTATACATAGTATTAAAGTACCATCTTTTTTTTTTCACAAAGAGGACTGGTGGTAAATAACTTAAGAATAGCTCGATTTTTACCTTATCCTTTCGGATGTATGGTATGAACCTTAGTAGTTCCAGAAATTTATTTATAAGGTCATCCATAGTCATTTGTCTGAGTCATAATTCATAAAATTATTTCATCTTCCTTTCATAATAGGTTTGAGAAAGGTATTGTTTCTTAAAATACTTCTTGAATTCGGACCATTCCAACTATTTCTCCTTTAGGCCCTTAGCCAATTTTAGGTCCTGCCACCAAATGTCGCCCTTCCCCTTCAGATTGTATATGGCCATTCTGACCTTCATGTTGCAAGAATAGTTGTAGATTTGGAAGTATTTTTTGATGTCCATCTACCATGCCATGGATTCTTTTCTTGTATTGGACTCTCCATCAAAAGTAGTTGGTTTAATCTTTTTAAATTCTCCTTCAGGGTGGTCTGTTTGTTTTCTTTTTTTGTCTGGTATGGTTTTGTCTTCAGTTGAAGGTGTCTCTTCAGACGAACTATCTCCTTTTTTTGTTTTCACACCAGAATTCTCGGAGGCCCTTTTGTTGACCTCTTCCTTAGGGTTATCATCTTTTGGGGTTTTCTTGGTTACTATACTATGGAGCAAGACTTTATTTATCTCTTGTTGTTCCTATTGTGCCTTCTTCAATTTTTCATCGTCGTCCTTGAAAACCTGTAGTTCAACAGTAACGTTTCTCATTGTTTCCAACACCTCTGTAGGTGAGCTTCCATCATTGTTTTGTCTTGGATATCGAGGAGGTCCTTGTTGCAGATTCTCTTCCACCCTAATTTCTACACCTTCTTGAGCTGCCATTATTCAACACCAAATATTAAAGCTTTATGTCTGTAATCCACAAGATTTATTAGTTTTTTCATAAATCATAATATATACTAAGCAATTAATGTGTCCCTGTTCAAGCCTTGTGTTGTAAATTTTGTTGTGATACCATATGTAATGTACCTCAAAAATCACCATAATTTTTTTTTTGTATTTGTACATTTATCCTTGAAAAGTTTCGAGATCTGAAGAAAGTAAGATTTTTGTTAGAAGGCGTGAGTCTGAAGGTTTGTTAGAGTCCTTATTGTCATCAACTATCCTTACCATTCAACTTAAGTCTTCCAATCAATGATATAATGATTATTTACTCATCACTTCAATGTTTAATTAAGATCCTGAACTTGATAATTACTCTCTTATCTGCTAGTACCTATAACACTACCAAAGTCTTAAAAATACAAGGAAACTTGGGGTTTTTATGACCAATACTCTACATGAAAATATTAGCCTATGTTTGTAATACAATCGAATTTTAATACGGTATGTTACTTCCATACCTCTATCCAGGATGAAGATTCTCCGACGTTCTTTTATGAGTCCATTCATTAAATTATTAGAGTTGTTTCCATAACAATAAGTTTCTTCTAAGTTCGTACAGCTTTGTGAAGAAAACAGAGGTCAATCAGGTTTCGGTGATCACAAGTGCTGAAAAAAACAAAGGACCATGTTGTTTGCCAAAATCCAAAATACGAAACGACTGTGGGCCAGCATTTCGGGGTTTCAAGATTCAGGGTTTCACGAGTACAAGAGATGGACATAAACACACAATATTTTCCTGAAATTGTGAAAAGATGTCGATCTCTTCGGGGTTTCGGGGTTTAGTATTTCGCGAGTAAACAAGCCAAACATCAACATATACAAACCTCTGAAAAGGCGAAAGAGGAAAGGTGGGTCTCGGATTTCAGGATTTCGAGGTTCGAAACTTTGCGAGTTTCGGTGTTCAACATCAACATGAACAGACTCTCGAAGATGCAAAAATTCCCAGCACTTCAGGATTTCGAGGTTCGAAATCTCGTGACTTCAAAAACCACACATCAAACACAAACAAATCCCGAAATTGCGAAAATAAAAGAACATGGAACTAACATTTTGGGATTTCAGGGTTTAGAATCCTACGACTTCAAAAGTCGAAACATCAACCAGAGACAATTCCTGAATTGTGAAAAGAAAAGAACGTGGAACTAACATTTCAGCATTTCGGGATTCGAAATCCCACAATTTCAAAATCCAAAACATCAAGCACAAAAATTTCTGAAATTGCAAAAAAGAAAGGAATGTCGAACTAACGTTTCGATATTTCGGGGTTCGGGGTTTCAGTGTTTCAAATGTCAAACAACATAACACATTAATCCGCAAATTCCAAAAAGTGAAAGGGAATCAACACTTTGGGATTTTGGGATTCAAGTTTTTTGGGGTTTCAAATGTCAAACAACATAACACAACAATTCAGGAATTTCGAAAAGTGAAAGGGTGTGGAATTAACACTTCGGGATTTTGGGATTCGGGTTTTTGGGGTTTCAAATGTCAAACAACATAACACAACAATTCCTAAATTCAAAAAAGTGAAAGGGTGTGGAATTAACACTTCGGGATTTTGTGATTCGGGTTTTCATTGTTTCAAATGTCAAACAAAATAACACAATAATTCTCGAATTCTGAAAAGTGAAAGGGTATGGAATTAACGCTTCGGGATTTCGGGATTCAGGTTTTCGGGGTTTCAAATGTCGAACAATAACACCCAACAATTCTCGAATTTCGAAAGAATAAAGACTTAAGAATGTTTCATGCACAGAAGGATACAAAAGGATAAAGGTTTTATGTAAGGGAAAATCTCGAAATTCGTCATAGACCTTGACTAAGGAGAGGGTATCCCATTCTGAAAAGAAACAAGGAAAGAAAAAACCTCAGAAAGGCATCAATTCGCAAGATTGTTTTAGCATCCGAAAAATAAAAATAAAAGGGGTTTCCAAAATTCTTTAACTCCCAATTTTTTTCATTCTATACACATATAATATATTTTTTGCATATTGTTACATACATAGCATTGGATAAAACATTTGAACAGAAAGTGGGAAGAATTCGTTACAGATCATATTCAATCAGATACAATACACCAGATGAAAAAAGGGTCATACAGACAGAGAATGTAACTTATTCCAGTTCTGATTCAATAGATACATAACATCAAAAGTCATAGCCATTCATGATAGAGAGGGGAAAATTAACATATCTGAATCCAATCCGCAGGAAGACAAAGGGAACAACCACGTTCCTCCCAACTGTAGAACAAAGCATCCAAATCTACTTATCTGATTCACCCCCTAGCCTGACCATGAATCCATGAGGGCAAACTTGGAAACTCCTCCTCAACAATGTCCTTCAATTCCAACAGTTATCCTCTTGCCTCACACTTACCCAATAGTTCTCATAACAGCAAGGCAATTATGTTTCAGTAGGCTCCTCTTGACTCACAAGCAATCCGTAGTGTTCATAACATCAAGAGAGATAAAAAATCTTTCCCCGCATACTTGGCAGTGTCTTGCCTCCTGGCATATGCTATTTATGAATTTTTTTTGCCTGGGTCTTTTTCCCTCCTTTGGGGATTTTCGCATCTTTCTTAATCCCTGATTTTCAGGGGCCGCCAGTGGCCAACTCTCTGATTTTCCAATTCTCATAATCATCCTTGAGGCAGTTCCAACATGTTCCCCCACTCATGGAGTCATGGTCAATTGATTTTAACATGGTTTTTCCATCCGTCCTCCTGCAATTAATATAAATATTCTATTATGATACAAGTTTCATAGTCAAATGGTTAGTTGAGTCCAAATAGATCTCTGCTGTGACATCCCCAAAAATAAAGAAAATAAAAATTATTTTTAGAATTTAATTTGCTAGAACTTTATTTCCGTTTTTAGTAAATTCGAAATTGGAATTTTTTTTCCATTTATGGCAATTTTGAATTTTGAATTTTATGATTGTAATAAATGACTTTGACTGTTGGGTAGAGATCTAATTTGTCCCAACTAGATATTGGACAATGACACTTGTTAAAAAGCATAATATTTAATATTTATTGCTGGAAGACAAATGGAACAACCATGTTACAAGTAGTTGACCATGACTCCATGAGTGGGGAACATGTTGGAACTACCCCTGAGATGAGTTTTACAAGTGGAAAATTAGTGATTTGGCCATTGGAAACCCATGAAAATCAGGGATTTAGTAAGATGCGAAAATTCCCAAGGAAGGGAAAAGACCTATGCAAGTTACAAATAGGCATATGCAAGGAGGTAGAATGCTGTGAAGTATGTTGGGGAAAGAGTCGATTTTGTTTTCTTCTTTTCACTTGCTGTTATGAACACTAGGAGGGTGTGAGGCAAGGTGATAGGTGTCCAAATCAAAGGACAGTCTTGTAGAGGGAGTTCCAAGTTCGACCTTATGGACTCATGGTGAGGCTACGGGGTGAATCGACCAAGTAGTCGTGGATGCTCAGTTCTACGGTTGGGAGGAATGTGGTTGTTCCCTTTGTTTTCTCTACAAGTCTAGCTCAAATATGTACCGTAAACTCTATCTGTCTGAAGGATGTGTTTTGTTTGTTGTACTGAAATTTTTGTTTGTGTTATCATTATACAAAAGGGAGTTCTAGTAACTGTTTGAATGATTGTGTAATAGCTGTAAATCTTTTTTCTACTTAATATTCAATATTCTACCCCCTGGGGAACGAAATTGGTTAATGCTAATGAGTTTTCTTAATGTTGGTATACATGCAAGATCCCAAACAAAGGCTGTTCGAAAATGTAGTGAGTAATCTATAGGATTTAAATACAAAATTATTTCTGGAATCAATTGTTTTGATCGAACAGAGTCATTGTACGCATATATAGATGTATATCAAACTTGAAATAGAATCCATTAATTGCACTTCAAACTTTAATAGAGTGGAAGGAATGCACAGAGCTATTGTATGCATACATCAAACTTGAAAGAAAACCATTAATTGCGCTTCGAACCTAAACAGAGTGGAAGGAATGCATAACGCTTTTGTATGTGTCTATATGTTTATATATATATATATATA
>JZKD02S2319165.1:16253-28362 GCA_000966675.3 Picea glauca | reverse complement strand
TCCAAAACAAGACTTGAATCTTATGCAACAATGCATTGTCAGTTTTTGACAGTTCCCTACACAAGGGATTGCATGAGACTTTGAGTATACAACTTGAAAGAACCTAGAGACTTGACCAAAGTCAAGCCAAAAGTCTCACAACCCAAAGTCTCAAACCCAAAGAGAATGGGACATGTGGATTAAGATAGGTGGCCAACAATTTTCCTAAAACATCGAGTAAATATTGATTAGTCTTGACAAATTATTTCTCAAGTAATCCCACCCCCTTAAAAAATACCTTCTTGTTGGCCCTTGGTTATGGAAGGAATCAAAGAACAAGGAAGAAAAGGTAAAAAGCGAGCTTCGCAGGATACACAGTGATTGTCATCGAGTCGAAGTAAGCAAAAGAGAAGAAAAGATGGAGCAAAGTACGGAGAAGAAAGCTGGGGGAAGAGGAGATCGAGGATGGCATATCAACAAGGAAGATGGATCGAGGACGACTCAGGAAGTGGGAAAAGCCACCATTGGATGCTTTGGACTACCGCGCGAGAAGGAAGGAAAGATATGTTGGTGAAGCTCGAAAAAAGAGGGTCAAGTTGACCTAAGGTTTTAGTCACCTAGGGTTTTGGTATCTTAGGGTTTTGACACCTAGGTTTTGGCCGAAGGCTGTCGGTGAGTGATTGTAATGTATAAATAAAGGTCAAGAGGACCTGGGTCAGGGTTAATGTTAATGTTGTTGTTATTGTTTTTGATATCGTTCATGTTATAGCTCTGTTGAGAAAGAGAGGTTTTGTATTGTAAGATCTTCAGCTATATGCGAAGGTCAAGACCTGCAGCTGGGTACGCAGGAAGGGGAGAGAAACAGAGAGAAGAAAGAAGATCTACTAGCTAGGAGAGCAAACAAGAACTGTATGCTGTCTTTAATAAATCATAAGCATAGTTATGTGGATGTAGCCCTAGAGAGAGGGTGAACCACGTATACCTTGTGTTGTGGATTCGTGATTGATGTTTTGATCTCTGTTACTGTTATATTGTTATTTACATTGATGTGTTNGAAGGAAAGATATGTTGGTGAAGCCCGAAAAAAGAGGGTCAAGTTGACCTAAGGTTTTAGTCACCTAGGGTTTTGGTATCTTAGGGTTTTGACACCTAGGTTTTGGCCTAAGGCTATCGGTGAGTGATTGTAATGTATAAATAAAGGTCAAGAGGACCTGGGTCAGGGTTAATGTTAATGTTGTTGTTATTGTTTTTGATATCGTTCATGTTATAGCTCTGTTGAGAAAGAGAGGTTTTGTATTGTAAGATCTTTAGTTATGTGCAAAGGTCAAGACCTGCAGCTGGGTGCGCAGGAAGGGGAGAGAAACAGAGAGAAGAAAGAAGATCTACTAGCTAGGAGAGAAAACAAGAACTGTATGCTTTCTTTAATAAATCATAAGCACGGTTATGTGGATGTAGCCCTAGAGAGAGGGTGAACCACGTATACCTTGTGTTGTGGATGCGTGATTGATGTTTTGATCTCTGTTACTGTTATATTGTTATTTACATTGATGTGTTATATCATATCTATAACTGTGCAGGATAGATCTAGCTTGATAAGTGTTGGATGCATATTTAGTTGTTGTACCAAGAGATCCACTTGATATTCCCCTGGTTGTAGACATCTATGTCCTACAACCCCCTCATATCTGCTTTGGGTGAGACTACATCTGCTTCGCAAGTGTTGCCGAAAGGGCCAGTATCTTGGGCTTGTTGGTGTGCTCTTGGAGTGAACCTTGGGTTTTCCCCTATGCCAACAAATGGTTCTGTTGCCAGGACAAGATTCCTTCTAAATGTAATGTCAAGGTGGTTCCCATCAAAGATAGAGATTCAAAAGCGGATAGAGGATCAAGAGAGGGACTTTGCTGAAGCCCAGAAAAAGAACCCTAAACTGAGTATTGAAGATTGGCTACAAAGATACATCTTCACCAACATTCACGAGATATTCTTTGGAGGAATCCACCAAGAATTGTTTGAGTGGTTGGCTAGGTTAGCTGATACATAGTTCAAGGTCAGATCTAGACTTCCTGTGGTTTGTACATCGACGTTGATCCAGAAGGTCAAGAGAGTTGACAACGTTGTGTCCTGAGCCATTGATCATTGGTTTGATAGTACCATTGGAGGGTATATCACCGAATTTGTTGTTGACAGAAAAGAATCATATAGCCAGGCCGAGAGATACTTTTTTAAGGGACCCCGAGGGAAATTCTACATTTTCTGAAGTTAAGAATTAAGATGCTCTTGCATGAAAACCATATTTTAAAGATACAGTAGACTGGCTGGATTTGAAAAGGCTAATGTTCATAAATTCAGACAACAACAATGACACAGAAGTTGGACATACGCGTAGTGGAAGAGTATTTAGAGGGGTTCACCTTGAGAACCTATTTAAGAAAAACTACGGGGAAGAATGTTTCTACAGTGGAGAAGAGGCATATTTGACAGACAAAGAGCAGTCAGAAACCCCTAGAGTAGAGGAAGAAGTAGTTGAAGAACTTTGCCGAAACGAGCCAGAGACCTCAGGAACTACGTAGGCTACTAAAGTAAGTAATATCAATCCCCATGTGGTTTCAGAAACATTAAGTCATCAGAGTATTCCAAATCACCAGAGTCCATAGAGTACTATTACTAGCAGTTCAACATCTACTCAGACAGGAAACCTAGGCAACTCTATGGCAGATGAGATGAGGCTCCCTATCTTTAGAGGATATGGATCTGAAGATCCTGATCAACACTGGTTCCTCTGTGAGGCCATATGGAACATTAAAAAAATCACTGACAAAGTTGTTAAAAGAAACCAATTTAGCACTACACTGAGGGATCGCGTGCTAAGCTGGTACATGAAGCTTGTCCAAGGACTTGCGCAGCCTAAGCCACTAAATGAGATCAAGAACGCGTTGATTGCAGAGTTTAAAAAACCTAAGCGGGAGTCACAGTGTATTACCAAGATGAAGGAGATCAAACAGAAGGTAGCCGAACCTGTTTGGGAGTTCGACCAAAGATTCAAGACCCTAANCCCCTGGTTGTAGACATCTATGTCCTACAACCCCCTCATATCTGCTTCGGGTGAGACTACATCTGCTTCGCAAGTGCTGCCGAAAGGGCCAGTATCTTGGGCTTGTTGGTGTGCTATTGGAGTGAACCTTGGGTTTTCCCCTATGCCAACAAATGGTTCTGTTGCCAGGACAAGATTCCTTCTAAATGTAATGTCAAGGTGGTTCCCATCGAAGACAGAGATTCAAAAGTGGATAGAGGATCAAGAGAGGGACTTTGCTGAAGCCCAGAAAAAGAACCCTAAACTGAGTATTGAAGATTGGCTACAAAGATACATCTTCACCAACATTCACGAGATATTCTTTGGAGGAATCCACCAAGAATTGTTTGAGTGGTTGGCTAGGTTAGCTGATACATAGTTCAAGGTCAGATCTAGACTTCCTGTGGTTTGTACATCGACGTTGATCCAGAAGGTCAAGAGAGTTGACAACGTTGTGTCCCGAGCCATTGATCATTGGTTTGATAGTACCATTGGAGGGTATATCACCGAATTTTTTGTTGAAAGAAAAGAATCATATAGCTAGGCCGAGAGATACTTTTTTAAGGGACCCCGAGGGAGATTTCTACATTTTCTGAAGTTAAGAATTAAGATTCTCTTGAATGAAAACCATATTTTAAAGATACAGTAGACTGGCTGGATTTGAAAAGGCTAATGTTCATAAATTCAGACAGTGACAATGACACAAAAGTTGGACATACGCGCAGTGGAAGAGTATTTAGAGGGGTTCACCTTGAGAACCTGTTTAAGAAAAACTACGGGGAAGAATGTTTCTACAGTGGAGAAGAGGCATATCTAACAGACAAAGAGCACTCAGAAACCCCTAGAGTAGAGGAAGAAGTAGTTGAAGAACTTTGCCGAAACGAGCCAGAGACCTCAGGAACTACGCAGGCTACTAAAGTAAGTAATATCAATCCCCATGTGGTTTCAGAAACATTAAGTCATCAGAGTTTTCCAAATCACCAGAGTCCATAGAGTACTATTACTAGCAGTTCAACATCTACTCAGACAGGAAACCTAGGCAACTCTATGGCAGATGAGATGAGGCTCCCTATCTTTAGAGGATATGGATCTGAAGATCCTGATCAACACTGGTTCCTGTGTGAGGCCATATGGAACATTAAAAAAATCACTGACAAAGTTGTTAAAAGAAACCAATTTAGCACTACACTGAGGGATCGCGTGCTAAGCTAGTACATGAAGCTTGTCCAAGGACTTGCGCAGCCTAAGCCACTAAATGAGATCAAGAACGCGCTAATTGCAGAGTTTAAAAAACCTAAGCAGGAGTCATAGTGTATTACCAAGATGAAGGAGATCAAACAGAAGGTAGCCGAACCTGTTTGGGAGTTCGACCAAAGATTCAAGACCCTAACAGGCTGACTGACCTTCAAAATCCCGGATGAGAAAAATAAAGAATGGTTCATCGTTGCTCTTTTACCATATATCTTAGTTCCCCTGATGCAACAGAAGATTGCTTCATAGGCAAAAGCTTTGGAGATCTCTATGAAGCTTGAATCAACGCATATGGGAGAATCCAGCTCAGGTATGAGCTAGATCTTGAGCCAACTGACTAGTTTATCTCTGCAGGTCGAGGACATGAACAAGGACAAGGGGAAGGACAAAAGAGAATATATTTGGTGTGTAAGATGCAGATTCGAAGGTCATGATAAAGAACATTGTCCCATGTTTCATGAATATTTGGCCTCAGGAGAGCCGAGCCCGCTGAAGCAAGTTAATATGCCTTGGTGCGAAGTATGCATAAATCGACATTGCCCTAGTGAGTGCTACTACATGTAGAAGTATGTTCAGACACCCACAAACTTGTACTGCACATTATGTAAATTAGTAGGAGATGATGACAAAGATTGTAGAGCTTATGATCTCATGCATGAAAGATCAAGAGACATATACAAGATCCAAATCGAAGTACATCAAGAAGGAAACAATGCACAGTATAACTCCCCGGTAAGAGGAAATTTCAATCCTCGTGGTGGATTCAAAGGATGAGGATGAGGAGGAGGTATGGGCCGAGGNGCCATTGATCATTGGTTTGATAGTACCATTGGAGGGTATATCACCGAATTTGTTGTTGACAGAAAAGAATCATATAGCCAGGCCGAGAGATACTTTTTTAAGGGACCCCGAGGGAGATTTCTACATTTTCTGAAGTTAAGAATTAAGATGCTCTTGCATGAAAACCATATTTTAAAGATACAGTAGACTGACTGGATTTGAAAAGGCTAATGTTCATAAATTCAGACAGCGACAATGACACAGAAGTTGGACATACGCGCAGTGGAAGAGTATTTAGAGGGGTTCACCTTGAGAACCTGTTTAAGAAAAACTACGGGGAAGAATGTTTCTACAGTGGAGAAGAGGCATATCTGACAGACAAAGAGCACTCAGAAACCCCTAGAGTAGAGGAAGAAGTAGTTGAAGAACTTTGCCGAAACGAGCCAGAGACCTCAGGAACTACGCARGCTACTAAAGTAAGTAATATCAATCCCCATGTGGTTTCAGAAACATTAAGTCATCAGAGTATTCCAAATCACCAGAGTCCATAGAGTACTATTACTAGCAGTTCAACATCTACTCAGACAGGAAACCTAGGCAACTCTATGGTAGATGAGATGAGGCTCCCTATCTTTAGAGGATATGGATCTGAAGATCCTGATCAACACTGGTTCCTGTGTGAGGCCATATGGAACATTAAAAAAATCACTGACAAAGTTGTTAAAAGAAACCAAATTTAGCACTACACTGAGGGATCGCGTGCTAAGCTGGTACATGAAGCTTGTCCAAGGACTTGCGTAGCCTAAGCCACTAAATGAGATCAAGAACGCGCTGATTGCAGAGTTTAAAAAACCTAAGCGGGAGTCACAGTGTATTACCAAGATGAAGGAGATCAAACAGAAGGTAGCTGAACCTGTTTGGGAGTTTGACCAAAGATTCAAGACCCTAACAGGCTGACTGACCTTCAAAATCCCGGATAAGAAAAATAAAGAATGGTTCATCGTTTCTCTTTTACCATATATCTTAGTTCCCCTAATGCAATAGAAGATTGCTTCATAGGCAAAAGCTTTGGAGATCTCTATGAAGCTTGAATCAACGCTTATGGGAGAATCCAGCTCAGGTATGAGCTAGATCTTGAGCCAACTGACTAGTTTATCTCTGCAGGTCGAGGACATGAACAAGGACAAGGGGAAGGACAAAAGAGAAGATATTTGGTGTGTAAGATGCAGATTCGAAGGTCATGATAAAGAACATTGTCCCATGTTTCATGAATATTTGGCCTCAGGAGAGCCGAGCCCGCTGAAGCAAGTTAATATGCCTTGGTGTGAAGTATGCATAAACCGACATTGCCCTGGTGAGTGCTACTACATGTAGAAGTATGTTCAGACACCCACAAACTTGTACTGCACATTATGTAAATCAGTAGGAGATGATGACAAAGATTGTAGAGCTTATGATCTCATGCATGAAAGATCAAGAGACATATACAAGATCCAAATCGAAGTACATCAAGAAGGAAACAATGCACAGTGTAACTCCCCGATAAGAGGAAATTTCAATCCTCGTGGTGGATTCAAAGGATGAGGATGAGGAGGAGGTATGAGCCGAGGCCGAGGCCGAGGAAAAATATCTGTTATAATTGCGTGCATCTAGGACATCTAGCAAGGGACTGTCATAACCTTTGTACCACTTGCAGTTATTGCAACTCCTTCAACCATGTCATTAAAGACTGCCCTGTATTGCTAGGGAAGCTTCAGGAAACACAAGGACCTCATCAAAACCCACAAGTACAACAGATATATGATGAACCTCGTGGAGTAGACCCTAGAGTTGATTTTATTACTCGAGGAGGCGCTGCTACAGGAGAGGATATAATGACCCAAGAAAAAATCGCAGAAAACTCAGGTATCAAGAAAGTTGCAGAGAGGACTCAAGCTTTTGATGCAAAGAAAGAAAGACAAATCTTTGAAGAGGCCAGGAAAGAATTCAAAGTAGATAAAGGGTCTTCTTCAAAAACACAACCAGAAATAAGAGAATATGGAATGCCTCATGCATTTGATCAGTCTGCTTTGCCCAGAGAAGGAAAAGAGGTAAGTAAACTTGTCAGTTTCTTATATATGTTTGTAGAACTGCTTAAAGATGGGAAAGCCATACAAGAACTGCAAAACTTGGTTAAACACTATGAGTTAGGAAAGATAGACCCCTTACTGAATAAGGCAGTACACAAGATTGGTAATAAGAAAAGGACAAATAAAGAATTACACTTGAATGCTCAAATAGGAGAATATGATATAGACTATGTGGTCCTCGACTTAGGGTCAGGGGTCAATGTCATGACAAAGAAAACCTGGGCACTAATGGGAAAACCGAAGCTGATATATTCCCCTATCAAAATCCACATGGATAATCATCAAGTTGTTAGCCCATTTGGACGATTGGAGTATGTCCCTGTGGNGAAGTATGCATAAACCGACATTGCCCTGGTGAGTGCTACTACATGTAGAAGTATGTTCAGACACCCACAAACTTGTACTGCACATTATGTAAATCAGTAGGAGATGATGACAAAGATTGTAGAGCTTATGATCTCATGCATGAAAGATCAAGAGACATATACAAGATCCAAATCGAAGTACATCAAGAAGGAAACAATGCACAGTATAACTCCCCGGTAAGAGGAAATTTCAATCCTCGTGGTGGATTCAAAGGATGAGGATGAGGAGGAGGTATGGGCCGAGGTCGAGGCCGAGGACAAATATCTGTTATAATTGCGTGCATCTAGGACATCTAGCAAGGGACTGTCATAACCTTTGTACCACTTGCAGTTATTGCAACTCCTTCGAGCATGTCATTGAAGACTGCCCTGTACTGCTAGGGAAGCTTCAGGAAAGACAAGGACCTCATCAAAACCCACAAGTAAAACAAATATATGATGAACCTCGTGGAGTAGACCCTAGAGTTGATTTTATTACTTGAGGAGGCGCTGCTACAGGAGAGGATATAATGACCCAGGAAAAAATCGCAGAAAACTCAGGTATCAAGAAAGTTGCAGAGAGGACTCAAGCTTTTGATGT
Organism: Picea glauca; assembly: GCA_000966675.3. Classification (NCBI taxonomy): domain Eukaryota; kingdom Viridiplantae; phylum Streptophyta; class Pinopsida; order Pinales; family Pinaceae; genus Picea; species Picea glauca. The sequence continues at coordinate 20,208 of JZKD02S2319165.1, read as the reverse complement.
GAAGAAAGAAAGACAAATCTTTGAAGAGGCCAGGAAAGAATTCAAAGTAGATAAAGGGTCTTCTTCAAAAACACAACCACAAATAAGAGAATATGGAATGCCTCATGCATTTGATCAGTCTGCTTCGCCCAGAGAAGGAAAAGAGGTAAGTAAACTTGTCAGTTTCTTATATATGTTTATAGAACTGCTTAAAGATGGGAAAGCCATACAAGAACTGCAAAACTTGGTTAAACAATATGAGTTAGGAAAGATAGACCCCTTACTGAATAGGGCAGTACACAATATTGGTAATAAGAAAAGGACAAATAAAGAATTACACCTGAATGCTCAAATAGGAGAATATGATATAGACTATGTGGTCCTCGACTTAGGGTCGGAGGTCAATGTCATGACCAAGAAAACCTGGGCACTAATGGGAAAACCGAAGCTGATATATTCCCCTATCAAAATCCACATGGATAATCATCAAGTTGTTAGCCCATTTGGATGATTGGAGTATGTCCCTGTGGACATCGATGGAGTTAGAACCTTTGCATATTTTGAGGTAATTGAAATTGTTGATGACAATTTCCCTTACCTTGCATTGTTAGGAATTGATTGGGCCTTCAAAAATTCTATTGTTGTTGATCTAAAGAAGAGGTGTATGACATTTGAAAGAGATGGCCTTAGGGTCATCGCACCTTTAGATACAGATGAAGGTCCTTGATACACAAAGCCTATTAGAGAAGAAGACCACGTGTATGAACTGGAAAACATCTACCAATTAATAGCCAGACAATAGGATTACATCAATCCTACAACTGATGGGAACCTGAGCTAGTGAAGCGACAACGCGTGTTCATCAGACTTAGAAGAAGTGTTGGAGAACTGGCAGAACCAGATGTATGAAGTCTCNTGACAGTTTCCCTTACCTTGCATTGTTAGGAATTGATTGGGCCTTCAAAAATTCTATTGTTGTTGATCTAAAGAAGAGGTGTATGACATTTGAAAGAGATGGCCTTAGGGTCATCACACCTTTAGATACAGATGAAGGTCCTTGATACACAAAGCCTATTAGAGAAGAAGACCACGTGTATGAACTGGAAAACATCTACCAATTAACAGTCAGACAACAGGATTACATCAATCCTACAACTGATGGGAACCTGAGCTAGTGAAGCGACAACGCGTGTTCATCAGACTTAGAAGAAGTGTTGAAGAACTGGAAGAACCAAATGTATGAATTCTCTACTAGAAGATGTGCCAGACTAACTAGAGAGGTTCATTGGATCGACACAACGAAGAGTAACTTACCCACGTTTGATGGGATAAATCCTTTAGAAAACTTTTTATCATAGTTTGATACAAGTGTACCAACACCACAGAGATTGTTGGAAATGGATGAGGCCATGAAAGCCACACCAGAAAGATGGTGGAGTATGCACAAAAGAAACATCACAGATTGGACACAATGTCAAACTTTGATGACAGTGCGGTTCTCAGCACAAGCAGTGAGCTACGAAGTGAGGTACACAGGTCGAAGTTGCCCAAAGGACCATGTGCAAAGCTATGAAGAGGCCTAGAGTAACATTCCTCAAGAACAATGGGTGCACCAATTCATTAACACGCTGGACACAATTCCTATCAACTGGTACCTTCAAGCGGAGCTGGGTCTCATCACTTCATATTGGGAAGGTATGATTCAGAATTTTGTAACCACATTNATGACAGTTTCCCTTACCTTGCATTGTTAGGAATTGATTGGGCCTTCAAAAATTCTATTGTTGTTGATCTAAAGAAGAGGTGTATGACATTTGAAAGAGATGGCCTTAGGGTCATTGCACCTTTAGATACAGATGAAGGTCCTTGATACACAAAGCCTATTAGAGAAGAAGACCACGTGTATGAACTGGAAAACATCTACCAATTAACAGCCAGACAACAGGATTACATCAATACTACAACTGATGGGAACCTGAGCTAGTGAAGCGACAACGCGTGTTCATCAGACTTAGAAGAAGTGTTGGAGAACTGGCAGAACCAGATGTATGAAGTCTCTACTAGAAGATGTGCCAGACTAACTAGAGAGGTTCGTTGGATCGACACAACGAAGAGTAACTTACCCACGTTTGATGGGCTAAATCCTTTAGAAAACTTCTTATCATAGTTTGAGACAAGTGTACCAACACCACAGAGATTGTTGGAAATGGATGAGGCCATGAAATCCACACTAGAAAGATGGTGGAGTATGCACAAAAGAAACATCACAGATTGGACACAATGTCAAACTTTGATGACAGTGCGGTTCTCAGCACAAGCAGTGAGCTACGAAGTGACGTACACAGGTTGAAGTTTCCCAAAGGACCATGTGCAAAGCTACGAAGAGGCCTAGAGTAACATTCCTCAAGAACAATGGGTGCACCAATTCATTAACATGTTGGACACAATTCCTCTCAACTGGTACCTTCAAGCGGAGCTGGGTCTCGTCGCTTCATATTGGGAAGGTATGATTAAGAATTTTGTAACCACATTTTTGTTTGAAAGTGAATTTCCTTCAGTAGACCATGCATTACAGATTGTGAGACAGAAGGTATTCTAAGAAGCATATAGCCTGATCAGGGGATCAAATTTGCTCAATTTTCAAAATGATCGGATTGAGACGAAAACAATACCATTGTGTCCGTCTCGTTTTCCTGATTCCGGCGGTATATTTATTTTCGCAAATGGAGTCCGTATGGAGGAGATATCGCGATTTTACCGCCAAGTCAAACAGGGAAAAATTTGGATGTTGACTGTACCTGTCCGTACAGTCCATACGGCCACGTGGCAGGCCGTACCATCATGCTGACGTGGCAGAGGAAGGTGTGGCACATTGTTATTGGCTGGTGGGTGTCCAATCATGTGATGACACGTGTCGTATTGGAAGCGAATGAAAAGAGGGCACGTGGCCCAATGCTTGGGCGCCACGTGTCCCTCATTTGATTCGTTCATATTTGGCTATGTAAAAATTAATGGAGGCCGTGGGGTTCGACCCCCGGACCTCCCCCATTGTAAAGATATGACACATATCCGCTAACCATTAGAGCGGCCCTTGAACCTTGTTAGTAGTGTGGGTTTTATTTTATTTAACATTGTTTAAATGTGTCAAAAGGAGGGGGGTCGGGTCGGGGCTTAGCCCCGACCCAAAGTTTATTAATACACGTAACTATTGCATAGTGTATTGTGCGCGATTTATAATCGCGTAACTTATATCATATGGTTTTTCATTGTAATAAAAAATGCGCGGGGTATCTATTATGGGCGCGGCGTTTTTTAACCCTTGGTTATATTTGGTATGTCACATGCCCATGGCCCGGGAGCGCGGGAATCCGTTTTTCGGTTTTCAAACCAACTTAAGCACTTTATAACCAAACGCGCGGTCGCATGGGCATATGACCAAGAGCCGAGGCGGTTAGGGGCTGGAGGCGCTCTAACCGTTCTACGGTTTGGACCAGTGCGCGGTTGCGTACGGATCTTGGTTTTTTTGCTTAAATGAGCGTGTGTGCCAGGTTTGGAGAACAAGGGTGCAGATTGTAGAACCAGAGACAGCAAGTTGGAGGAGACTTCAAGGAAGCATATCTTTCTCATTTTTCGACCGTTTCAGGTGCCGTCAGAGCCTAGACAGGGGTTTTGGCACGCTGCGGAGCCATTGAAGCAGTCATTTTGTTGATTTGAGCACTGTAAGACATGTTTTTAAGCACTTTGAGAAATTTAATATAAAAGATCCATTTGGAGGCTGGACCAGGAGATGTAGCCCGGAGTGGGGTGAACTCCTTTATCAAGTTGTTGTGTTTATGTCTGATGTTCATTGATTTATGCTGTTATCTATGTTTATTTCTACATAAGTAATCCTTTATTATGTGTTGCAAATTGATCCGGTTGCCTTAAACACATAACATTTCACTTGCAATTTAATTTAATCAAGTTTATCAAGTCT
>JZKD02S2319153.1:0-18152 GCA_000966675.3 Picea glauca | reverse complement strand
ATAGGTCCACAAATAAATATAGAAGAAACACACTTTATTATAAGAAAACCCTTGATGTAGGGCAACACCATACAATGGATCCTATTATGGAAGGGATCCTTTCCTGTTCACTTGCCTCTTCGAGGGGACATCCCCCTATCGAGCTACATGCTCCAAATACAATACTTCTCACTCTCTACATGAGAGAGACTTTTGGACATAGATTGCAATGTCTACTTGCCCTAACTTGGTTAGAGACCTTTAGGAGGATCACCTCGTCTGTTGTCGTCCTGTTAGAGAGGGGCAACAAATGATAGGTAGAGAACGATGCCACTTTAGATTCTAGATTAGTGAGACCTTGGGTTTCCTTTGACCCCCCCTGATGGGTTGACCGACCTTTTTGAAACCCTTGAGGAGTTGTTGCTCTAGGCCCTAGGACACACACCACTAGTCCAATAGACGCATCAACTCTACGAGATCCCATAGACGGGCTCCCCTTGGACAGAGTACTACCCTCTAGGCTTGGTTGTGCAACCAATCTTCCATCTTGAGTTTCTTCCCTATGACCTTGGATGCTAGAAGAGTTGGACCTCCTCACCCTTGTGCTCACCCCAGGATCATGCAACCAGGCCCTCTTGGCCTTAGATACTCTCTAGAGGACATTATCCGACAATGCATTAGTCACGGATACACTCTAGAGGACATTATCTGATAGTGGATTGGCTCCCTTCACAGTGGTTGATGACACCGATGAGGGGCTTGCTTCTCGATCTCCTCTCTCAGCTTGAGAGCTGGTTCCAGCATACCTTGACATCTCCTCTTTTGTACTGCACATGGTTTTAGTTTTTAGCATTTATCATGTACTTCTAACTTTTCTTATAGCTTCTTTTAGCTAGATTTTTAGATCTTTATCTTTATCTACTTTTGATCCTATAGGAGTTGCTTTTGCACTCCCACTATGTAACAACACTGGATGATACCTCTTTTTAGTCCCATTGACCTACTATTGTGGTCATTTGTTGGATATTAATAAAATTATCTTATCTTATGTATAGGACTGTTGAATGGTGCCAGAATTTTGTACATTTTATATCAGGGGCCTGGGATTGTAAATATTACACATGAAAACCAGACTCCAGGGGCCTGACTGTAAATTTTGCTATCAAATGTTAATATATATAATATATATTTTACCCATTTTTCAGTCATTGCCAATCTCCTCACCACTAATAATCACTATAGACATACTCAGAAGTGGTGAGCAGTTACCCCAAATAAGCATAGAATGTCGTTTACATCATTTTTCTTTGATAACCAAAATATACAAGGGATCTGTTATTCATACAGAGAATAGGGAATCCTTTGGAATGCTAAATATAATTGTTGAGTTCTACGTGGTCTTCAAGTTTCTAGCCAATCTATTACCAAAAGGTTCCCTTGGAGTATTTACAATTAACTTATTAAGACATTCTCATTATCCACAGACATGCAGGTTGTATCTGTTTGATTGTCATCAAAACCTTTGGTGTTCTGTTTGCTGTTGGTTTTTGATTTAATTTTTCTCTTCTGGCCTAGATGAAGAATATAAGTTGTTAGTTAGGTATCAACATTTATTCTATTTTGATTATAATTGTGATCGACACATTGCAGGTTATCTTGACTTTACTGGATTTTTCATTCAATAAATCACAATTGTAGCTGGGAGTGTCCGAGAACATTTTAGTGCAAAATGAAAGACTATCCTTTACAGCACATGGAAGATAAAATAAATTTGCCCACATGTGCGGTGTGTATGGAGAACCTTGGTACCTATGGTGGTCCTGCCTCTTTAGCTTGTGGTCATAATGGTTGCCTCAAGTGCTTGCAGGAGGTTTGAACTTTTTTTTTGGCCACCAGCTTAAAGATTGCAAGTCCAATTCTTGATATTAATAAAAAAATTCAATATTATGTCCAAGTACTTTGCTGCAGGATTCTGTTCATTTGAAAATATATTTTGAAAACCTAATTTTCAAATTTTGAATGGTGGAATTAGAATAATAATCGGAAGTCAATGCAAAACTTGATAAATACGTTTTCTGTTTTTATGCTCATCAAGTTTTTTGTGAAATCAGTTGCAGACACACTTGGCTACGCCTTTGTGTCCTCTTTGCCGAACTCCATTCAATTCTAAGTTGAACCTTAGATTGAACTTTGATTTGAAAGATACACTTGAAAGGATGCAGACGACTTCGTCTGTAGTTAGATATGTGGGTTCTGATTCAAATCCATTCATTGAGACCAATGGACAGCATAAAACTTCCTTGGAGGGGCAAAACAGATATGAGGCTTTGAGAGATCTTGCATTGCCAGAAGAAACAGATCCCTGGGTACGAGTGTCACTTACTCAGAGAGGAAAAAAGGAATGCTTATCTTCTTTTGACTACATTTCTCAGGAGGGATACTCTGATCCAAATAGAGATCCTGGAGCAACCTTGCCAGACCACTCCCCTCCAGAAGTAAATTTGAGGAATGTTCTAAGTGGTCTATATACCATCATAACAGGGGGAAACATATCACATTCTGATCCAGAAGAACAACATGAGGCTAGTTCCGAGCTTTCATCTGAAGAGTTCATTCAAAATGATGCAGCCACTTTGTATATGGGACCCGACTTACCAAGTGCACCACCTCTCCCACATTTGGAAGGGAATGATAATCTGTCTGTTCCAACAATTTTTGAAACAGAGCCACCTCACTGGGTTCCAGATAGTGCTGCTTCCTGTTGCATGCAATGTGGGGTACCCTTCAAGCCCCTTGTTTGTGGGAGGCACCACTGTCGTTTCTGTGGGGGATTATTTTGCAGAGCATGTTCAAGAGGAAAATGTCTTTTACCTGTAAAATTCAGAGAGAGAGACCCACAAAGGGTTTGTGATAGCTGTTACGAGAGGTTGGAACCGTTGCAGAGACTCTTGATAAGGCAGGTAAGCAATGCAGCTCAGATAGCAAAACATGATGTGATGGACTGGACTTGTATGAGAGGATGGCTGAATACGCCTTTGGGCTTGTCAATGGAGCAAGAAATTTACAAGTCTAGCAATGTTTTGAGAAGTTATTGTCAGGTGCATATTCATTACCAAATTCCTCCTATAGGGAGATCACTGTTTAATTACAAGCTAATAGTGTTTAACTGATATGTAAATTCATTCTAAATTCCATTAGATAATTTTTCCTTAGTTGCTACTAGCTTATTGCCTCTGATACGCTCTGAACTGTTGCTTATTTATACAGATTGCAATGTTGAAGCCAGAAAGGTCTATACCTGTTTCTGTTTTACGAGGAGCTAATGGATTAGCCATCTTCACAGTTGCAAAAGCTGGCGTAGGCATCACTTACAAATTAGGGACTGGTATAGTTATTGCCAGAAGAGAAAATGGTTCCTGGTCAGCACCATCAGCAATAGCATCATTCGGTTTAGGATGGGGTGCACAGGTAAGATCTTCTATTCTTGTGGCATGTCTTGGTAATAAGTAAACTATTTTGGCATCAAGGAATCTTATATTTTCAAGGGATGGTTGAATTAGTTTTTATGTTTGTTATGCACAGATTGGTGGAGAGCTTACAGATTTTGTTATCGTGCTTCGCAATTTTGAAGCAGTCAAAGCTTTTAGTAGTCGTGTGCATTTCTCGTTAGGGGGTGGTTTAAGTGTTGCAGCTGGGCCATTGGGAAGAGTGGTGGAGGCAGATCTTCGAGCTGGAGATGAAGGAACCACAGCTTGTTACACATACAGCAGTAGTAAAGGTACCTATGTGCAATTTGTAACTACGGACAAAATGTTTTTCTTCAGTGCATTTGTGGAAATCTTCTCCAACATAAATAAGGGCGCTTGCTGCTTGGAACAGTTTCTTAATCAATTGTTAATCTTTTCAACCTTTTTTTTATGTTTGTGATTCTTAGCAATTATTGGTGCTGAAAGATGTTTAAGAAACAGATTGACGAAATATTGTTCAAAAGGGTCATCTGAACAGACATCTTTCTATGCTCTGTGCAGTTGGATTTATGCCCACATAATAACCAGGCAAAGAGATATGCTTGAAGCCTAGATATTTTAACTTCTGATTAGTTTTTCTTCTTAACATGATGCTGTTTGCCAGGCAGCAATCAAGATGCAAAGAGAACAACTTGAAAAGGACATGTGATTAAAGCTCATAAGCATGACCATAAAGATATGGAATGACATGGAAAAGCATATTGAATAGGGTGAGCTAAAAGGTCCAAGGGAGAGGGGTGTGTAGATTGGAAAAAAAAATTGATGAGAATTTTTGATTAAAGATGAAATGGATAAACAAGACAAAAACTAGGATATTTGAGGTAAGTTAAGATCTGTGATTGGAAGACAAAAGCTGATCTAGTTTCTTATTAGTGCTACAAACTAGGTTCTGGTAAATAGTAGCTGACCCTGACCCTGACCCTGACCCTTAGTCCATCCATCTATTGTGCCCTGTGGTTCTACAGTTGTATGCTTTATGATATGTTTCATAGAAATTGTTTCAGCCAAAAATGTGTTCTCTTCTATTCATATATGACCATAGAACCGAAACTGTGAATACAAAATTCCTTAAACTATGGTTCTTGACATCTATAAACTTGCCGTGAAATGAATATAAAGGGATAAAATTCAAAATTATGACAGTTGGGATACATTATTCATCCTAACGTCTCTTTAAATATCTAGTTGCACCTCAGGATAAATTTCTCCTGTTCGTAAGAACTCCTATAGCCTCATTATCGCCATTGTATCTCGTCAACTTGCATCCAGTTAACATAATTTTCTTGAATCATGTTGCTCAAAACTTTAACAGTTACAGATAATCCAATGCCCAATTTTTAGGTATGTTTGTTTCACCGAGAGAAACGAGGTGCATTCTACCATCTGGGTGGGGGTAGAAGTGATCCATCAACTGTTCATGTGTGTGTGAGACTGTCCGTGTGTGCAATGGTTTTATTAAATCCAGATGATGCAGTGCATGCCTTGAATATGGATACTAGCTCAAACCCATCATCTAAACCTACATCTGATGTGCATATCAAGGTTGTGAAACTCAAGGATGCAATTCTTGGCATTACAAATTTGCACAAATGGCCCACTTCTCATCTATGAGAACTCAAAATATGCAACCCCGAGCTTCACATCCTTGAGGTGCATATCAGACCTGCGTTACATGGGTTTATGCTAGTCGATTAATGCACAAGTTGAGAAACCAAGAGTCTGATAAAAAAATCAAATGTCTACGATTGCTGACAATATCATAAAGAGTATATCTGTTCCTTGTGAGGAATGTAGAAGCTGTTCCAAACAATTCTTTCTTATATGGAACTTAAATTGATAGATATTCATATAACCATATTTGTATTGCTTACACATACAAACTCGCCATGTTTTCTCAATCTTGTGCATTTCTCATATTTTTACTACAATTCTTTTGGTGCAAAATAATTCTCTTAGATTGTATAGCAATTTGATAGTGATGAATGTAAGTTTCTGATACTATTCTGATACTATTTTCTACGCATTAGTGTTAGTGGAATAACATTGCTCTCTGATAGTTTGCTGGGAAAAGTTGAAAGCTGTTAGGACCATTTTGGGCAAAATTGAATGCTTCCAAAGGAATAACAGACTCTTTTACTTCGTGCAGGTGCTTTTCTTGGAGTATCACTTGAGGGAAACATAGTCACTGCACGATCAGATACAAATATGCGGTTCTATGGTGATCCATATCTTACACCCACTGACATCCTCTTTGGTTCAGTTGAAAGGCCAAGGGCAGCGGCACCTCTATACAATGCTTTACATGATCTTTTCCAGAGTTTGGGAAAAACAATATGAGAAGCATTACTTGCAACTTTGTAAATATTTCAATGCAACTTTGTAAATATTTCAAAAAGTGTTTGGAACTCTTAAGATTAGGATAGTTGTGGACCAAGGGAAGCCAGTTCTTTAGTCTCTAATGCAGCAGTGAAATGCCTTAAAGGTATTGTAATGTCATATAATGATATTTGATAAATACTACTTGAAAGATGTATCAATCAACTTGCCACTCAATAAAAGCAGTCGAAGCTTAAACAATGGACATCAACCCTCTAAAATTTGCTTGACTGAATAGTTTGAAGTTTACGGCTACCTGAAAGTATTGTAAAATGTACAAAATCATCTGTAATAACTGTGCAATGAAAGGACTTGGCCACTGCATAACGTAGAGCACTAATTTGGGATAATTTCAACTATTTGTTTAGATGGATTCATAATTTGGAGAAGATTTCAGTCAATATTAATCAAGCAAGCTTTGTATCAAAGTGCAAGAGGAAATCTATGTTTTGGTGGATAATATTTGTTTTTAATATCTGAAATAGCAATTAAGCACTGGGCTATTCACAATAAACAGTAACTCAACAAAATGCTAACCTGGCAGATTAATCAACAAAACTGTGCCCATCAAGTCAATAAATGACAAAATGATGCCACTAAGATCTCTGGTCTTCGCATACCAAACAATATAACAAATGATTACAAAAATCAATGGCCCAATAGCATTAGAAGGGCATTTTAAATTTTTTTATCTATCTTATGAACGCTATTATGAAACATATTTCCTCGGCAGGAGATGCTTTTGACTTTTCTCTGAAGTTGCAAATTGTAAAATGCCTATTCACTTCATTATGCATTTTACTCTACGATTTTGAGAGATGTTAATCATTTTCATTTGTATATTGCTTATCCAAGGCTTTGCTAGTGATTTGAGCGGTTCATTTTTCATCTGTTAAACTGCAACCTAGTAATAAATCTTTTAGAGCACCAAGAAATGCTGTTAGTAAAATGCAATATGTAACATGCTGTTAACAAACGGCATGAATATCCTGAAGACAGAGCATCGCGTTGACAGGCAACACGAGTCTTCTCAAGATATGTAACTGCTTTTTAACGTTGTTAGAATATTGTGTGAGCACAGTGGTATCACTCGAGTTTCTAATCACTTATATGTAACATTTCATTTTAATGCTGATTTAATTGAAGTACATGAGGTAATAAATTGATGTTTTAAATGTTTAATGTGTAGTCTTAAGTGTCATGTGGACAAGGTCTCGATAACAAGTTATTTTCACTAGTCTCATATGTTATTTTCACTAGTCTCATATGTTGGGATTGAGTAGGTGTGGGTCAATGTTTCTGGATGAGCTTTAGAGCTTCAAAGCTTGAGTGTGCTTTATTTTTGTGGAGTAATCTTAATGTAGAAGTGCAGTGATATCTATGTTATGAGTTGTTAATGTTGGACACACTGAGAAGGGGGTGAATCAATATTTAGAGCAATTAGTATTTTTGACCTTGTACTTCAATCAGATCATGTCTTCAATTTATATCCAATCAACAATGAAGACTATCCAATGAACAATGAAGAATAGTATAAGAGATACACCAATACACCATGCACATTATATAAGAAGTAATTATGTATTATTGTTCAAAGGAAGCAATGACTTCCAAAGGTAGCTACAACTTTCAAATATAAAGGGAGGGATAAACTTCCAAAAGGAAGATACAATCCTTCAATATCAAGAGAGGGTTGACCTCTCCATCCTTGCCCCTTCCTTCCACCCAAGAATATACGAGAGATAATAAAATTTTACATTAAATTATCACCATCAACCAACCATCACATAGAACATGATAATGCTTCGTGTGACTTCTTCAACTTCTGAAATTCTTTACTTATTGGAATAATCTGATCTTGTAGATAATATTACTAAATGTATTCTCTGAAACTTCTCTAAGTTTTACTCCTTGAATCCTTCCAGAAAATGAGAGAAAATGGTAGACCTTATTCAATTCTGGTTTATTCAGGAGAGCGAACTTGTACATAATGCCCTGTGCTCAATATTTAACATTATATTCTGAAATTCGTATACATGAAACTACAGTCCGTACTATTTCCAATGCAATTGGGCTCACTTCATTTGTATTCTCTATGAAGACTTTATGACTGTTTTACTCGGAACACTTGTTTTTGACTAGTTTCAGGACTAGTAAAAAACCCTATCTTCCACAGAGTGTATCTCCAAAATTATAGCGAATAAACAACGAATTTTTTTACCATAGGTACCTAGATATGTCTTCTCAATGCTTCCAAATTTCACCATCTGAATCATTCTAGAAACAAAGTTATAACGAAAATGGTAAGATGACCTGTAAATAACATACCTTAGAACACATCACCAAAAGACTTTATTCTCCCTTGAAATTCGACCTTCTTTACTTCATATTTCTTCAAAAATTCGACCTATATTTCCTTGATCATTACTAAACTTGTGTGTTAAAAAATGAATGTATAATGATATGTATTTATACTCTTTATGTCAATTCTTTTTAATATTAGGGCCGACATGTAGTTTCTACTTTAATTCACATTGTCATCCTCAAAAATTCATTTCTCCTCAATCGTGAGGATCCACGTGATGTGCCACATACCACCAGAAGTGACATGACTTATACTATCCATCCATGGATGTTGTATCTGCATGTGCAATTTATTTCATGTTTATCTACTTTGATTAACTGTGGGGTCCAAAAGCCAATGGCTAGGGTTGACATCAATGACAACAACCAATCTTCCAACAGTTAAAGTACATTTCCATTTTAATTTTAGAACTTGGGGTAAAAACTAGTGTTAAATCTGGTATGTGCTTTTTCCATCTTTAAGGGCATTTTGTGTCCACCCTACCTAGTATCTACTCTCTCATTGTGAGAGAGATCTTATATGCAACATTGAAGAAAAACTTGTAGGTTTACTCCTTGACGACTCTACTATTCAATATTATCTTGAATGTTTAGAGGATCATTTTTTTTTGTTCTCACATGGTAAATGTTTCTTGTCCATAATCAATTAATCATCTACTGAAGTTCTTTGTTAAATGCGCAGTAGTATTTTGATGTGGTGGCTGTGCTGAGCGAGAACGACGCCCACAACATAAACTGAAGCATCTGTCTCGATCTCAAAGTGCTGCTGTAGGTCTGCTAGTGAAAATACCGGGGATGAGCACAAGCGCTGCTTCAAATCATTGAATGCTTGTTGTTGGGACTGACCACACATAAATTTTGCCTTACCGCCACCCTTGCTTATTTGGCTGAGGGTCCATGCAATATGTGAGAATCCCAACACGAACCTGCAGTAGAAATTGGCAAGGCCCAAGAAGCTCCGAAACTCAGTGAATGTGGTTGGGGCTGGCCAGTCACGGATGAATTGGATCTTGGCTGGATCCACATGTACGTCATGCTGATCAACGATGTAGCCCAAGCAATGGACCCTGTCCATGCCGAAGGAGCATTTTTCCAAGTTGGCGTATAGCTTGTGTTGCCGCATGGTGTGTAGAACCCGCTGAATATGCTGCAAGTGTTTTGCCCAAGACTTGTGGTAAATGAGAATGTCATCCATATACACCACTACAAAAGTATTGGTGAATGGTCGCAGGATATCGTCCATCATCCTCATGAAAGTGGTTGGAGCATTTTTCAAACCAAAGGGCATGACCAACCATTTAAAAAGACATTCTTTTGACTTGAAGGTGGTCTTCTATACATCTGTCTGTTCTATTGGGACCTGGTGGTAGCCAGCTTTCAGATCAATCTTACTGAAGTATTTCCCCCCCGTCAGTTGATCAAGGAGGTCGTCGATTCGGGGAATTGGGTACCGGTTTCTGACTGTGATTTTATTCAGGGCCCGATAATCAATGCATAGTCGCCAAGTTCCATCTTTCTTCTGTACCAGCACGATTGGGCTCCCACAAGGTGATGAACTGGGATGGATGTGCCCCTTGTGGAGCAGTTCTTGGATCTGTCGCTTGATCTCCTCATTTTCTAACATAGAGCGACGATATACTAGCCCATTGGGTAGCGATGCGCCGTGGGTCAGATCGATGGGGTGATTGACCTGACAGTGCAGAGATACCCTGGTGGGTGAGGAGATGATATCCGAGTATTCTTCAACGACCTTATCTACTTGCTTCTGCTCTGTGGAGAGGTCGGCCGTAGAGACCCTGGATCTGGCTGTGATTTTTTGCTCATTTCGAGAGCGAATCATGAAGAAGACAAACTTCCCTGTCTGAGAGATGACCTTCCTGCATTGCTTGGCAGAGATCAAAAAAATAACACTAGGTGGGACTGCCTCGGGTATCCTGTACAATTTCCTGTTCAAAGTAATAATAACACTACGAGGCCTAGACTCATATACAACATGATGTTTCCATAAATAAGGTTGGCCCAAAAGAACATCAAGAACTTCAAGAGGAGCAACATCACACAATACCTCATCTTTGAAGGGTTTGATGCCATACGACAGTCGACACTGTTGGATGACGCGAAGATCGCTTCCTTGGCGGAGCCATCCAATGGTGTAGGGTTGTGGGTGTGGCGTTGTCGGCAGGGCCAACCGCTTGACAACCTCTGTTGAGATGAGGTTTCTCTGGCTACCGCTATCGACAATATAGATGATTTTAGAGGATAAATTTCGCTCATGGACTAATTTTCCATGGTTTTTCCCAAAAAAAGATTCGTTATTCTAAAAATGATTCGCCCAAATTCTATAGAATAAAATTATGTTAACTTAAAAATCGCCAAAATTTTATACAAACTATATAAAATCCTTAGATATTTGAATATTTTTACAAAAATATCGCCAAACATTTATAGTTGGCATATGAAGGATTAGTAAAATTCACCAAGGTTTCTACATTTTAAAATAAATTTCCATCCTTAAAATCATTCCTGATCGACGATGAAATGTTGTGGGGCGCCTTTTACCTACATCTATGAATGGAAGAGGCGCTCTCCTTCTGGCTTGTCTGGTTCATCAGGCCGAAGCTTGGTGGTAGCAACGGTGGCATTGGGTTCCGTGTCAATGATCCGTCTTCCCCTTTCGGGTTCAGACTCAGAGTCAGAACCTGCATCTGATTCAAAGGCTTTCACTTCGGCCACCAGCTACTGCTTTGAGTAGCAATCGACAGTGTTATGCCAAGGGCTCTTATGGAAGTTGCGTCACTTCTCGGTATCTCTTTGTCTTTCCAGTGTCCTCCTTTGCTTGCGGCTTGGACTAGTTGTCCCGATAATGTCCATCTTTGCTATGTCCTTGTTCTGTGGGTTGGGGTCGCCCTTTCTTGGCTTTTGCTGTGAGGGGTTCCCGGGCCCAAATTGCCGCGTCTTTTGTTTGAGCTTCTGCTCAATTTTGATGACATATCGGTAGGCCGCTCCCAAGGACGAGATGTCCAGAAATTCCATTTCGGTCTGGATGTATCTATTTAGAGCACCACGATACTTGAACACCAAATGTCGCTCTGAATCTTTGATACCCAACTTGGTGCACAAGGTATGGAACATATTTGTGAACTTTGGCACTGCTTGGTCTCTTTCTTGCCGCAATGTGGTCCATTTGGTATACAAGTTGTCATAACTTCCAACAGGGTAGTATTGTTCCTTAATAACATCCCTGAAGGATTCCCAGGTGGTCGTGACTGTAAATAACGAGGGTTCTTCTGTTTCCTTTTGCTCACAGAAATTTTTCCACCAATCTTTGACACGGGGAACGACTTTGAGGAACACAAAAGTAATATTTTCTTTATTTAAAAAGTTATGGACAAAAAAATACCATTCTAGTAGATTCAACCACTTGTCTACACCATCTGCGTCTATATGACCTTCAAATACAGGAATATCAAAGTTTATTTGTACCTTGAAGGGGGTGGCGCCTTCGCTCGAAGAAGATGAGTCCCCTGTTGGTAGTCGCCGAAGGCTTTGTGTGAAACTATCCATCATCTCGTTCCTCTATTGCGTGAGGGCTTCCTCAAGCAACATTTTGAAAGGATCTCATGTCCCGTCATCTTTCTTTTCTCCTGCCATGAGAGGTCGCTTGGGCGTGCGAGAGGTTTGGTTCTCAAGATAAACAAGCTCGAGACCCAATTCTTTGTACTCTGACCTCGTTGGGGACATGCATTAAGACGACAAGGAGCAGACTGCTCTGATACTACTGATCCAGATTTTATGAGCAGAATGAAATGACTACAGATTATTAAGAGATGCTTAACACATAATAACAGAGATACAGTAACACTGGTTTTCTATTCAACAAGGAAATAAGCTGAAACTGTAAAATGCAGCGGAAAACAAGCTTGCTGGAATGGTGGTGGCTTATCTCTGAGAAGAGATGTGACGACTGTGCTCATTCACAAGAAGATTATTACAATGAGGCTCTGAAGGCCGTTTTACAATAAACAGGAGTGTCAAAAACCCTAGACATAAAAAAACCTAACCCTAGGAGATGAAGCACCAAAAGTCATGTGGGCCTCGTTTGGGTAAGTCAGTACATCAACTTCTCGAGGTCACAACTTTTGCATACGATCTATGTTTTAGGTCCATGATAGCCCATTGGAAAGATTTATCCAAGGACTACAATTGTTGACAAAATTTTCATGATGAAATGTTTTGATCGCAAGATACCCAAAAAAATGTTGTTTAGGGCCTCAAAACGGCTCCAAAAGTTCTGGACCCGAAAAATTGCTAAAAATAGTAAATTACCAAAATTGCCAAAAAACTGTTTTGAGCCAGCTGGAAAAGGTGGGTGGCCACCGATATCCACCTATATCATTTATTGATGTCTTTCTTGACCCATTTTATTTTTATTTATTTATTATGAAATTGAAACTGAACTCTTGTCATCATTATGTTAGAGCACAAATTTTCATATCTCTAATCATATCCATGAATGGAGATGGTAGCTTAGGCTCATCGAAGCCAAAATTCTAGACCAATTTCTAGTGGATTGTTTTGTTAAGTTTTTATTTCCTAATATCATCAACGATGTCATGATATTAGGATCCCTAACTAAAGAACAAGTTATATTATACACTCAATAGTTATATTTTATTTATTCTTATTCTGGCATTCTATGTGAGTTGATACCTCATGCTTCTCGGTTGTAAATAGATCCTCCTAAACCTACTATGGGACCGCATGCCAATGGTGTGATTGGATTTGTTTCCTATGCTTTCATTGGCCCATTAGTGGGATAGATGTTGTAGATGAATATCTCTCATAATCCAATATAAATTGTGGCAACATCGAAAAATGCCTCCGTCCTTTCCCAATCCTATGATGTTCATTTAGTCCAATCAACAAATCCAAAGAACAATCAACAACTTAGAGACAAGAAGAATAATAAAAAGAAAAATTCCACTCATGGGAAAGGGACTACCCCTGATACTAAAACTAACGTGGGAGGAACTAATGAGCAAAAGAAAATGAAATTTCCTTGAAATATCTACATTGCATATCATCCTACTCATAAGTCTCCTTAGATGGATGACATTCATTAATACTTAGCCCAGTGGCTCCCCCAGAAATAACCTGCCATCCTAATGAATCCTTTTCCCCAACAATGACAACAAATGGTCGTGACCAACCCTACACCTTTGAAAGGGGGCAATGCTGATCCATTTTCGTGTATCATCCTTGTATTCCAAGTTTAACTATGTATATAACTCTCCCTTTCTTTCCATTTCATAGTCCACTTCATCCCTTACAATTCTCATAGTTCCATAACGTGTTGGGAAATATCTCATATGTTTATACACTTCGTCATTTTTATGAATTATACTATGTAGATATTCCTTACATTGTGAAAAGATTATTCACTTCAAGTATTTTCTCCATGTTCTGCACAAAACCTTTTCTTTGCACAACCTTTTCCCCGCACTTCTTCCACCTCCATTTTTCACCCCACATTCCTTAAGTTGTACAACCTTCATAACATCCTATACTTATCCATTTTACTTCATCCATCCCAATTCTTTCCATACTTAGTCACTTTTTCATACTCCACATTCACTCTACATACTTAGTCACTTTCATAATCATACGAAGGGAGGAACATTATACTTATTTCAACCTTCTTGGCATTTACTTTTCTTGTGACACTTTTCTTGAACATTAGTGATCTCACCTCCTCTCAATTGTATCACTCTATACTTAGTCGGTTTTTCGATCATCCCTTGTGCGGAGAACTCCACACAACTCATCCCTTTGCACAACTCATACCTCCGCACAACTTATACCTCCGCATAAATTAACCTCTATGAGACTGATCTCTCTACCTCCTATTTCATACTTAGTGAAATTCTTGTTAGACCACCATTCATCATTCACATTTTTTGAGGTAATTTATGATTCATTGATGAGTTCTTGATTCACAAGGAAAAAGTTGGTAATCTATGGTAAATGTGGATCAATTATCCCATTTTTCCATGGAGCACCTGCTTTTCAAAAATAACTTCTATTTATGATTTGTGTGTATCCTGAAGGAAATTGTACGTGATGAATGAATGTCTTATTAATGATGATTAATTAACTTATATTTTAATATCTTGAGCTCCACAATTCATAGTGATACCCATCACGTATATCAAAGTGTATTGAAAGGAGTGAGCAATATGGAAACTAGAAGAAGAAAGGAGCCTTTTTGTGGAGACACGATCAACTCTCTTGCACACTAGAATATGGATTTTCATTGGTCAACTACATATTAGTGGTATTCAAGCCTCACTACTGAGCATAAACTTGCTAGAAATATTTGGACAACCAATATAGTAAAGTTTGGTTGCATGCCAAAAACTTTCAAATTCAAGGATTTAGTTTCCCGGTGTGCATGCAAATTCAACTCAAAGAGCATAATGATTCAAGTTGATACTGAAGGAAAGAAACCATTTTTTTTGAATCCAAAGGTATTAAGAGGAATGCTCCAACTTCCCACCCCTAACAAGACTCTTAGGATTTTGGAAGCCAATTCCTTTCTGGATTCACAAGGTGGTGGTGTTAACTTATTGAAGTATTTCATATCACCATCTAATACAATGCCAACCAATATTTCTCTCAATGATATATCTCTATTGTTTGAACCATATCGATATTTTTATTGGTTGTTTGTACGGATGATGGGGAGAGATTCCAAATCTCATATTTCGAGGTATGTTTTATATGTTATGCATTTCTCTATTCAAAAGGAAGCAATATTTTACTGGGCCAAAATCATTTCGAATGATATTTCACATCAACTTACCAATTATTTGAAGACACATATAACTTTCATGACTTCATATTCGATACTAGTTGTGGAATATTGTAATGTTTTTGAAGGATTATCCTCAAGGGGTAATGTTATGTTGAAAATGATCTTGCTCAATTTTGGTACCATGTATTTATTTGAGATATTACACACTCACCTAGGTAATTATTTTCCTAAGGTTGATAGTCCAATGTTGAGAACACTTCTTTAGATGAGAATATTCCCCTAAAAAATAGGGCGCTCCTTTTCAGTTAAGAGTCAGTTACACCTAGTTATACTAGTGGAAGTCACTCATGCATATAAACCTCAGTTTTATCACCAAAAATGGCATGTGTTTCTCTCACTTCCACATGTGTGACTCAGTTAACTGATGATTGCATGGACCACTTAACTAGGACTAGGTGGAAAATTACTTCAGTTTTTGTTAGTGAGTGTCTAGATCTCTCTAGGTCACTACTATGTTGCATTAGTTACTCATGTAGCCTATATTTGTTGTAAATTATTCACTCTTTGAGGGTGGAATTCAATGAATTCAATTCTTGATTCTTTTCTCTCATCTCTCCTCTCCTTCTCTCAATTTGCAAGCTTTGTATGAATTGTTTTTAGCTAGATTATCTGTGTAGGTTCACCACAATTGTACATGGTATCAGAGCTTGAGAAGAGAAACAATGATTTCCTTCACATGGTATCAGAGCCTTGATTTCGAGAAGAAATCACATAGTCATTTTTATTTTCTGGTACAAGAGGAATATACAGTAAGATAGAATGTAGTTTTCACCGAAAATTCTTCTTATGTCGCACAATTATTAGGAGTGGAATCCAAAGATTCTACTTCTTCTTAGAAGTAGAGGCTTATCCAAAATAACCATGGAAAAATAAGTAGAGCCAGATTTTGCTGATGAGAAAAATAATTTTCTCAATAGACAAGACATGGCTCTCGGATTTATCTACATATCTATTTCTCCTGAACTACAAAATCATGTAGAGGAGGAATCACTCTCAACTCCAGAAGAACTATGGACCGCATTGGAGGTTCTATTCATAAATAAGAAATATTTTAAAGATTGCATGCAAAATATTGACAAGATAGAGCCAGTAGAAAAGCCACTGGAAGATCAAGCCGCTCATTTTGAAGAGCATTCTACACATGTATCTGCACAAATTTTTGTTCCATTGATTGGAGATGATGTCTACTCCATTTAATATTTGTTTTCTGAATCACATGTGGAAGAAATCATACAGGAATCTCGGGAGTTGCATGCAGGAACTTATGCATATGCCATTAATACATCTCAGGAGCCACATGCAGAGTCTTCTGTATGCACCATGCATGCATATTAGGAGACACATGAAGACACTTTTTCATGCGCTATGCATGCATCTCAGGAGCCACATATGGACACTTTTGTATGCGCCAGACATGCATCTCAGGAGCCACATGTAGACACTTTTTCATGTGTCATGCATGCATCTCATGATCCACATGCAAAGAATTTTGCATGCCCATGCATGCATGTCAACATCATATACCCAAATGGGCATAGTCCATCCTACCGACAACCAATTATCTTGCATATGATCCTACTGATCATAGAGGGATGAGATTCCAATTTGAGGGAGATCCAGATGTTCTCATAGCTACAGAACCAGTAATGCATACACATTGCTACACAATTCTTTCATTTAATCCTTAGGCCTTGTTGTGGTGAATAAGTGAATTGGAGGATGCCCTCAATCCTAAGCCCTTGTTTTTTGAGACACTATCCATCATGGCTCCAGATCCACACCCACAAGACACACCAAGAAAAAAAATCTAAACTCAGGAAATCTACCAAATTGTTGAGTGGCACAAGGATGTATGTCGTGAAAAACATAAATAATCGGTTCAATATCATTTTACAGGGATGGTAAGTCATCACTAATTTGAGGAATTTGGCACAAAGAATTTCTTATTCCATGGAATATTTGAAAAAGGACTTAGAGAATGATGAGTTTTTCTACAAAAATGCTTTAAGTACATTCATGGCATGAGTGAAAAGTAGGAGTGATTTTACTAGGAAACAATAGGGCTTGCCTTCAGATAAAAGAATAAAGCAAGTAAAGGCTTGTTGGTTGGAAAGAGTAGAAATATTTCATAAATTAATTGCAAATTGTAAAAGGGTTGATGAAAAATGAAGTAATTTGTTTTTGAAATCACTTGAAATAGTTTAAAAAATTGAGGGCTCACAATTGGTGAGGGAATCTAAGTCATTAACCAAATAAAATTTAGAAGTGAAATTAAGCATACTTAAATCTTCATGGGATAGTGAGCTTCATAATCTCTCTAACTTTCCAGAGGATGAGATTAAATGATGGATAGCTAATTTTGTGAATGATAATGAAGACCATCTGTCATCAATACAAGAATTTCACTCCAATTTCAAAGTAATGGACGATGATATATTCTCGTTTTGGGTGAAGCAAGAGCTAACAATCCCACTGTTGAGAGAATACATCGAAGAGTGGCTCAAAAATTCATTAAAAGATAAATTTTCCAAGAATCAATTGAAACAAAAGGAATCAAGTCCCATATTATGTGTGTGTGTGCGTGAAGACCCAACAAAGAAGAGAGAGATCCATCCCATCATTCCATTTTTTATTTGTGAGTACAGTATTTTATTTCGAAGCATTTCCCTTCTTTGTCCCAAATCTTTGATCATCCAACTTTATTGGTTTATTGTTTACTAGTAAAGCTGATCCCCGATTTATTTTATCATTCTATTTGAGGTCTACTACTATATTTGGTCCACATGATCGCCATCCCACTCCATTTGGATGAACAAATTCCTTTTATCGTTTAAGTACCAGGAGTATTATGTTGTGCTTTAGGAAAACGTTTTATTCAAACTTGATCAATCTATGTGTAATATTATTTTGAGGACTCTGTTAGGGTCCTAACCCACACATAGGTAGAAAAATATATTCGGATGTAATAAAGGTCAATATTAATAAGGCCTTTCAATAAAATAGAATAAGGCGAATGTAAGAAGACCTAATAG
>JZKD02S2319141.1:345265-380676 GCA_000966675.3 Picea glauca | reverse complement strand
GTATATGCATGTGCATTCTCCTTCATGTCCAAATACCTTCATCAATCTTGCTGTCCAAAACCCATGACTAGGGTTGACATCAATGACAACAACCAATCTTCCAACATCAATCATGAGGATGAATTTGATTTGTGCTCCTCCTTCCAATGAAGCCATCCAATATCATTTTCCTCCTACACAAGAATAATAGTATGAGTTTAATCATTTACCTTTTTAGGTTTTTGATGATGCCCTATTCTATGATTCAAAAGGTGAAGAAGTAAAGGAATCCTTGGATGAGCTAGACCCTTCATTCTCTAATGAAGGTGATGATATGATTGATGAGTTTAATTCTATTGGGAGATGTATATGAGATGTGACTGATCATGATCGAAATCTCATTTACGATATTAAAGGTCATTTCCAATTGTTTCCTCCACAACTATCATATGAGATTGCTATTGATTCTGACATTTGGCAACAATGAAATGATATAATTATAGATATATTCCAAAGACCCAAGGATGACTTGATGCAATGTTCTCACAATGATTTATAGTCGTACCTTGAGGAGTTTGATGAATATTCTCTTCAACACTTGAATATATTCAATGAAGAATATTTTCAACCACCGTTGTGCTTAGATTCTGATGAGGGTAAGGACATGGTTTGCCTAGAACATGAGATTTATAATAAGACTCTCCAACCTTACTTTATTCCTTCATCTCACTATGTCACTAAGCGTGCAACTAGGAGACATGCTTCTTGTCTCAATTTTTCTCTAGTGCAAATCCCTTTCTTAGAATTTAAGGGTAGGTTGAATGCCTTAAAAGGAATTTTTATACCTCAGTCTTTCAACTTTCCCCTAAGAAGTTGGCAGTCCTCCTCTAGATTCTTGTTAGTCCCTTCTCAGACCTCGGGGAGTGATGAGGTCCAAGGTAGTCAACCTTTAGACTCTTTGACTCAAACTCTTGATTCTTCAACCTTTCATGATCTTTTTCAGAGATGGACCAAGAAATTTTCTGGGAATGTGACTTGGCATGATCTTATTCCTCCCTCCCGCCTCCATGAGTTAGATTTTATGATTCATTATCGTATGATGCATTCTTTAAATCATGTTATTTTTATGCTTAACTTATCATTGTTTTGGTTTTTGATTAAGCACATAAGCAACTATTATCATATATTTCTGGGATGGTTTCATTTGTTATATGATTATACCTAGAATTCAATCAAGAAGTAAGTGTAGGTAGGTAGGAATTTGCATCCATTGTATACACCATGCATATCATGTCAGTATAGTTTAATTTTCATATTATTTTATTTCATTTGTATATATTATATGATCATGATTTCATGTTAGAGTAGAGATATTTTATTTTCAACATTTACTTTTTTATGTTTGATTTTTATTATATATGAACAAATATTGATAGTACCACCCTAGATACTCTAATGCGTTTTCTTGAGTGTGTAGGAAACAGGTCATACCAAATATGTTGAGCTTCTCATGTGCTCTACAGTGAGCATATGTCCCCGATTAGGAGCCAAATGTTACCCCCATCCTAGAGGTAACTAAGGATATAATGTCTCAAGGCCCACAAGTTGCATACATGGAGTGTCGAGAGCTGGATGGACAAAGCATAGTCCTAGAGGGCCCCTTCTTTTCATTGATGCATTATACACATCACCAACAACAACAACATCCACAACATTGGACTAGTCCTAGAGGGCAGTGGGTCTTTCTCCATGAGGTAATGAGTCTGGGTATCATGGTAAGTGTCACTTTAATATTTGAGGAATTTTAACATGTTTCAAAGGATCTTTCTTGATTACATAATGTTTTCTTGGAATTTATACTCTTTTCCTTATTTAACCCTGGTGGGTGTCATTGTGATCCAGGAAGATCTCCATACAAAGAACTATTACTTTTCACACCATGAAGAATATCATTAAAACAATTAATTGATGATGAAGTGGAAACGAATAATTAATGCACATGAATGAATTATTTAAATTGTAAAAATGATTAATACTTTAAAATGAGTATTCAAGAAACTCATTTATTAGTCATACAAATGGGGAAAATGATTAATGCATGAAGTAAGTTTGAGAATGTCACATATTATTCATTTAATTGTAAAAATGAGAATTATTGAGAATCCAACTCACAAATTAGTTTCCTAATTTTAAGGGGAAAATAGTTTCCTAGTCTTAAGGAGGAAGTAAAGGGTCTCTTGAGTTGGTTTGGAGTCTTCCTCACTTTATTACAAGTGGATTCCTAGTCTTAAGGAGGAAGTTAAGGGTATTTCTCATTTTTGTCCTTGAGTAGTTATTGGATCCTAAATTTATGGATCTTGTCTCCTTGAATTAAAGAGTTAAGGAACACTATATAAACCTCCTATGTAAAGCTCTAAGGGATATGGATACTTTATGAATCATTGCATGGTGGATCCCTTGATGAAGTTGGAGAGAGAGAAAATCAAATGTATTCCTTCCGGTGTCTGAATAAATGTGCCACATTTGTGAGAAAATTGCATCCCTTTGAAAGGAGGGATAATAAAAGATTTGTTTTCCAAGTGGATCCGAAGATGTAGCCATACTAGTGAACTTCGTTAACAACTCGGTGATCTCTTGCCTTATGCGTTGATTTCTTATTTCATGTTTCCTTATGTATATTATTTCTGCATTTATGGTCCTTTAATGCATTAAGTGATGACATATGAGATTAATTATCATATTCACCAAGTTATATTCAAATTGGATCCAAGCCTTCATAAGCATATCAATCCACCTTTAATGTAATAAAGTTCAATTAAAATGATCTTTGATATGGATTTTATGAGAAGAATGAAATGAATACAGATTATTATTAAAAGATGTTAAAATAAAATAACATAGATACTGTAAAATTGGTTTCTATTCAATAAGGAAATAAGTTGAAACTATAAAATGTAGTGGAAAATAATCTTGTTGGAATGGTGGCGGATTATCTCTGAGAAGAGATGTGACGATTGCACTCATTCGCAAGAAGATCATTAAAATGAGGCTCTCAAGGCCTTTTTACCATAAGCATGAATTCCAAAACCCTAGAAATACAAAAACCTAACCCTAGAAGATGAAGTGCCAAAAGTCATGTGGGCCCTGTTGGGGTAAGCTACTACATCAACTTCCCTGGGGTCATAAATTTTGCATACAGTCTCCATTTTAGGTGCATGATAGCTCATTGGAAAGGTATATCTGATGAATACACATTTTTCCATCATAATATGACTTTCTCTACGTTCTAACTATGGTGATTTGTAACAACCTGTTTCCCCCAGTCTGTAAAAATAACTATATTGGTCAAGTATTGTGGCAAACTCAGAAATGTCAATGTGTGATGTGAATGGACCTTGTGAAAAAGGTCGATGGATGTAAATAATATTATAAATATATATATTCCATGACTGCTGAGAGGGGATGTGCTGAAAAAGAGACCACGATGGCTGGAGAAAGGTGGTGGAAGGAAATTAGAATAGTGGTGTTAACTTCCATCGAAACCAATACCATATTTGGACTTCACTGGCCCAGAGGACCAAGAGCGGCTCGCTGGCCCCAAATTAAATGACTCGCCAGGTTGGTAGGTAAATGGCTCCTCATGAGTAATGAGGGATGGGGGTGAACTGACCATCCATAGAGTCCTCAGGCTTGACCACTGCGAGGAAGATCGTGCCACATGCAACCTTGCCGAAAAGAGAAAAGGCAGGAAGAGTGTGTGATCAAGGGCAGATGCGAGGGAAAGTGGAAAAGGAGAACTCTGGAAAAATACATAGTGAGTGATAGCGAAGAAGAAGGAGAGTAACCTTCGTTCTTGGTCACTAGAAAGCAAAGACTCAGTCTCGCAGCATCGTGGTCTCAGCTCGAGGGTGGTTAGTGGTAAATTCATTGGGAGTCACTGAGCCTACGGTTGGGTGGAAACGAGCACCCCTCTCAGCAGTTGCAATCACATCTGGTGTTATTTCTGATAAGTGTTTTACATCTTGCATCTTGAAATGTATATTTTGACATTTATGATCATAGTCTGTGCAATTATAAATGGTTTCAGTATAAGACTCTCTGTGTGGTGTTTAGACTAGAAATGGTGGTTGTATGCTTATAATGGAAAGACTATGTATGGCTTATGTTTTATAAATCGTTGTATATATGTATACTGATCTAATTCAGACTTCAAGTCTGTTCTCGGGAAATCTATGCCCTTATTCATCTCCAGGAATACCCGGAATAGATCTCTCCATAGAGATACCCTCTCTGGAAAGCTTACCGAGAACCTGAAAAAGGATTTGGTGGTGCAAGTCTTAGCCATCCTGTACGAGGAAGAATGGGTCTCTTAAAATCCTGACATTTCATCATTTCGACACCCAGGGTACCTAAAGCACGATTCCTCTCACAATCGCAATTTATGAAACCCCGATCTGCGAAATCCCGAAATGGCAGTGTAGGGATAAGTATCGATTGACATATGACATCGTGTCAGAATCTCTGTGGTCAGTCACGACCGTTATATTGGAGGAAGAAATGAGGGTGTTAAATGCCTTAACCCTTTTCTTTTATCTTCGCGAGTAGCAAAGAAATCGGGACCGTAGATCCCCAAGGTCCATGGGAGTATCTGAACCGTCCTTTTATAAGGGCACGTGGTAGTCGGTAAGTGTTTCAGCACTCGAGGAATCAAAGGGAAAGAACCCTGGTCATCGCGAGTCGCGAAATCCTGATAACTGAAACCCTGAAGCGTTCTGTGGCAGAAAGGAAGAGATCTGGACTGTTGGTTTTCCACATCCAGGGAGTAGCAGGAGAGTGCATAGTGTGGGACAGATCTAAGCCATCGGATCTTAGTCAGAAAACCCGATAGTTGTTGGATCCGTCAGGAAATGCATGAGGGTTAAGCCTTCGTGAACAAAGGCGAAAGTCCTGAAAGAGGAGTTGGTATCGGGATTTTGGACTTCGATATTTCAGAGGTCTCAAGGACAAGAGATCGAGACACTCCATGGTGGAAGTCCCAAAATAGATCTAGACCATCCAATTAAGGGAGGACATGTGTCGCGAGATCACCCATTTCGGGGATTTTGGACTTTGGGATTTCAGAGGTCTCGAGGACAAGAGATCGGGACACTCCATGGTGGAAGTCCCGAAATAGATCTGAACCATCTGATTAAGGGAGGACACGTGTCATGAGATCACCCATTTCGGGGATTCAGACATCAGGAAACAAAAGAGGAAGGTGAGCATTTTGACTTCACACCTGGCGAAGTCCCGAAACAATTTGGACCGACCATCCGTGGAGGACACGTGGCGGAGATCGAGAGTCCATCAGTATTTCAGATACTGGGGATTCGAATTGACAGAGGATTTGTGTCATTGGGGGATGCAAGTCGCAAAATCGTGAAACAATGAGGACCATCCATTTGAGGGAGGACACATGGAAGCAATCCAGGATTTTGGGGAAAATCCCGAAAGGAAGAGTCCATCAGGATTTCGGAAATCGAGAATTCGGGAGTCTCGTTGATAAGAGGTCGAGCTATCGTATTGATAAATCCCGAAATAAATAGGATGGAGGTCTTATGAGGAGTGGTCACCTGGATTAGGGCATATCCAGGAGGACTAATGTGACAAAGGCCATTTCAGGAAATTAGAAATCGAGAATTCGGGAGTCCCGTTGACAAGAGGTCGGGCTCTCGTATTGATAAGTCCCGAAGGGAATAAGATTGCGGTCTTATGAGAAGTGGTCATACGGGCCAAGGCATATCCTAGGGGGATAATTGTTGATTGAAGTGTTTTCAACATTTCAGCATTTCGGGGTTTGCAGAGTCGAAAGAATCGACTTGCTTATATCGTTGAGTCTTGAAATGCGAAAAGGCGCCTAGTTGTTTGGCCGGTGGTCATAATTGAAGATCACATGGAAGTGGAAAAGGGAAGAGCTAGCCTGCGGTAAGCCCCTGTAGGACTTTGGGGATTCTATCCATCAAGAAAAGGCGAAAAATTTATTATGCCGTAGTGGGTGCGTTACATGATCCCTAAAAACGTTGTTTAGGGTCTCAAAACGACCTCGGAAGTTGGGGACTCAAAAACTTGGAACAAACTACAAAACTGGAAAACTGCCAAAAATGAGCCAGTTGGAACAAGAGGGAGGCCACCGACATACATATAGATCAATCCTCTCTGCTTAGGAAGCAATGGTCTCCACTGTGTTGATTTCACCTATCTGATGAGGAAATTTCTGCTGAATTTGGCCCTAGGTGAGCCACTTTCCTTGGTGCATGATCTTCCTTGCTTTGAAAAGATGATAAAGATGGATCCTTTGTTGTCGAGTTCCCTTGACCTATGTGTCAACAATATGATCATTGGATTCCTATTGCATGTAGTGAGGGTTGATATCTGTTGGTGTCAATTTTTCTATTATCTCTGAGGTGTCCAATAATGGTGGGAAGTATGGTCGAAGGAGAGGCACATTGAATACCAGGTGCATTCCAAGGAAAGGATGAATGTTGAGATGAAAATCATTGTCACCCACATCCTTGGTGATGGTGTAAGGTCCATAATGGAGAGGGTGAAGCTTTTGATGGGGCCCTGTAAGGTGTTCTTTTTGCAAGTGCAACCACACTTTGTATCCGACCTTAAACTAGTGTGGCACCCAATGTTGATCATGGCACTTCTTGTACTTGGAATTGAACTTCTGTAAAATATCCCCAACCTGTTGGCGGATGTGTTGGATCCTCTCAATGAACTAGGTGGATTTGTTATCTTCAATTGGAGTAGGAGACAAGTTGACCACAAGGGGTAGTGCAACATCCACGGGGCCTAATGGTTGGAATCGCAACCCCACCTGAAAGGGGTTGTGGTTGGTTAAGCTATGTTATGCTCAGTTGTAGCTATGTTGAACATAGGAAAGAATCACATCCCATGTGCGGGGGTTCTTAGAATTGTACATGCGTAGGATATGCACGATCATCCGATTGACGACCTCAATTTGGCCATCTGCCTGGGGGTGGAAGGCAGTGGATTTGGTGAGATTGGTGTCTAGCAGTGACCAACGTATCAGCCATGATGTGTTGAGGAATCGACTTTCCCAATCTGAGACAATGGTTTATGGGATATCAAATGTACCCATACTTGTTAAAAGATTAACTTAGCAGTGGCTTCTGTTGTGATTATTTTCTTGCATGCGACCATAATCACCATCTTGGAAAAGAGGTAAACAAACACAAAGATAGATTCATTTCCCCTCTTGGTGGATGAAATGCCCAACATATAGTCACATGCAATGCAATACCTTATATACTTGCCAACATCTTGTTGAAGTTTTGGCTAGTAGAAATTTTTCTACAACATTGCCATTCCCTTTTCGACACTAAAGTATCGTGCCACCCGATTGTAGTGGGCTTCCCAAATCAGCCTTTCTTTCTCACTTGAGGAAACACAAAAAAGGATTAGATGGCACATCATCCCATCCTGAAGATATAAATTAGCGACAACGGAGTTTGCACCCAACATTTGGTAGGCAATGGTGAAGTCAGGGTTTTTCTAGTATAGGTGGGGCCATCCAAAGGTCTCATGGCCGCAAAAGTCTAGCATTGTGGTGATTTCCATGATTGGAGGTCAGCTGAGGAAATCAATGAATCGGTTGGTACTTCTTTTTTTATACTTGATGTTGAGGTGGAACTACTGCAATTATGTGGACCACTTCTGATGGTTGTCATTTGGCAATTTTCGTTGTGTCTGCGTGAACTGCATAGGCTTATGATCAGTGTGGATGAATGTGTCCTTCCCAAGAATGTAGTGTCTCCACTGGAAGTAGGCTTGCACAATGGAGTAAATTTATTTTCCGTAAGTAGGGTACTTACTGCTAGCAGGAAAATCCCCCCCTTTAACTACACCAACGTTTAATATGTAGACAGATCGAACGACCGTATAAAATTTATTCTATTTTACTCTACCCCAAACATACCAAAACTAATGTAAAGAAAGAAAATAAGAGAAGAGATCAGGTAACTATACCTTTTATCCCACATCTGGTGATAATCTCCTCAAGCTTGGTAGTTCCAATGAGTGCATGTCTCCTCCCGAGGCTAACCTACATCCAAAGATAGGAAAACAAGGAGTACAAGCATGCTATTATATTCATGAATTAGGGTTAGATATCAAATGCTAAGTATAAATAAATGAAAATACACAAAACATCATCATTTGGGATAGAAAAATGAAATTCTTTTATTCATCATATAAATATTAGAAACTTACAATATGTGTCGGCCACCATTCTGTGAACCTGGTCTAGGTTCATCTTTACCATGCTCCAAGTGCACCTTGAATATAATTATTTTCTCAATCTTCTGATCACCACAAGGAAGGGAATTGATTGAATGGAGGTAGAAGGTGTTGATGAGGGAATTTTGAGGCAATATCTAACAAAAGGTAGCAAAATCGTGGGGAAGGAGGGGAAGTGAAATTGGGAAGAATTTGATTGTTCATATGTTTATATGTGAAATGAGACTGCAACACTTCATTTTATATGAAAAAAGGATGGTTATTCAGTTGTGTGATGGGACATAGCAGGTGACTTGTTTGGGAAACCTCCAATAGCTACGTAAATTTCAACGAATTCCATGCAATTTTTTAATTTTTGCAACTTTTGCAAGTATATGTAAGTTGTCTAGTGTGAAAAAAGAATATGTGTGCATGCTGTAGTGGTGCAACAAGCATATGTACGTGAGATGTAATGGTGCAGGGCACGTACATCTTCTAAAAAATGGTTTTTTTAAGAAGAGCTTCTTAGCAGTGCTTTGGAAAAATATGCAAGTAAGAGGGCCAAGGCCATGTATGCATGAGTATGGAATTTTAGGTTTATAAAAATTGCCCCCTAATGTGTGAGTTCAGAAGAGAAAATAATGACCTAAATACATTACAATACCTTCAACAATGTACGAAATCGAGTGAGCTCGGGACCAAAGTTTAGGAGGTACCATCTGCAATATAAAAAAAGTCTCTCTGAGGCAGGCATACCCATGCTTGGGATGAACTAAATCATGGCTTCCAATCAAATACGCTGTAGATCCATGTCATATAACTATATAAAGTGTATCTGCGAGCAATACACATAGGATCTATATCTCAAAATCAGTCGAAGATATACAAGCATAATATCCATCTTCAAGAAGCTAGTGACGCTTGATGGCTGGAGATGAGGTCTTCATAGATCGAGCAACAAATTCAATATATTCAAAATGAAGGTAGGAGTATAATGGGAGTGTATAACTCACTACTCTGAGGTCTTCAACGGCTCATAAGGAAAATAAACGAGGATCTCGATGATCAAGCAAATAACTTTGTCAATTTCGAATCTAGACTTGACTCAACTCTCGAGATGGCCAACTCATGAAGGTCAAGAGAAAAACTATAGAAAGGCCAACTCAGGTTGAGTGAAACTTCCCTTGGACAAAAACATGAAAGATGATCAGGCTCAGGCAGCATGACATTGACATAAGTTCACGATGCAGGAGGCAATGCAAACTCTCCATGTGTTTGGAAGAGTAACCAAATAGAGGAGGACACATCTCTATGTAGCGAGAACAACTTCCTAAGGTCATAATAGATCTCAATTATTAAATAATAAACAAGAGGATGTGCTTTTTCGAAGGGAGACTCTCTGTGTTGTTGAAAAAATAATGAATATTTCTCGTCCCCTTTTTTGGAATATTTGATTTTTTTGTCTTTTTCATTTTTTTAAGAGCTTGAAAAATAATAAAATAATTTTACGTTACAAAGGAGGAACAAATGTCACAAAGAAGCATACTAGTTCCAAGTGCAAGGTACATACTAACTCTTAGATCAAGGAGACATGTGTAGGAAAAGGACACTCGGGGAAAATTCCTCCATGGGTCAAGGTTTCAGGTCGCAGAGGCAAGAAGTGATACAAGGCTTGCATATAAGGCATGCTTCAAAGGTTCAGTTGAGAGAAACATGGAGCCGAAATTAGGCCAAAGACACAAATATGAAAATGTGATTAATAAAGACAAAATGAGACCCATTCCTTGTAATTTTAGCGAGCTCGGAGAAGGTAATCTCAATAGTTTTTTCATGTTTAGAGAGTATGAAAAAACGTAAAAGAAGAATCCAATGAGTACCTTTTTAGGAGATAGTCTAGTCAGTTCGAAAAAGGGTTAAACTTGCACCGAAAATACATCTATTCAAAACCATTTTAAGGAGTGTGACAAAGACAAGATCACTCGGCAATATTTTCAATTTTAAGGAGTATGAAAAGAGCTTAACCATGGACTCACAGCCTTTTTCTCAGTTTAGTCTCCTTAGCCCAAAAAAGTATAAAAGTAACTAAGGAGAACTCTTTCGGCAAGAAGAATCTCCTGAGGCATGTGTTTTTCCGCTATAATCTACAAGTTGGAAAAGGGTTAAACTCATGCCAATAGATTTTCTTTTGGACCAATTTAAAGAGTGTGAAGGAACCAGGTCACTCAACGATCTTGTCAATTCTAGCGCATCTGAAAAGAGCTTAAATATGGAATCCTGGGGGGTTCCTTTTTCGTAATTAATCTCCAAGGCATGAAAAAGGTGATAAACGACAACTAAGGAAAATGTTCCTTTTTCGAAGATTTAGTCCCTCAGGCCCAAAAAAGGGTTAAACTTATTCTTGAGAATACTCTTCTAGTGAACCGAAGGTCCTAGAGCATACCTTTATTCATATAATTAGTCGCCCGGACCAAAAAATGGGTAAAATACCATCAGATAGATGTGGCTTCAAATTTGAGTTTGGCAAGTGTGAAGGGAAACAATGTTACTCGACAATATTTTCATGTTTAGAGAGTCTAAAAAGGGATTAAAGAAGACTCTAGGGGGATACTTTTCTAAGTTAATCCAGATAAGATCAGAAAGAATAAATACAATCTTGTCGGATGTTTCTTTCGAATTTCAAATGGAGCTTGAAAGACAACAAAGCATGCTCATGAGTGAGTCCCACAGGGTAGAGTCTACATAAACACTAGGAACATATAAAGGCACAACCTAAAATAACGTCGAATCAGGATGGTGATTACTAGATGCAAGCTGGTCGATAGTGACAATGCTTCCATTGTGAGGGAAATGCATCACTCAGAAGAGCGTAGACACTACAACATTCATAGCATATACATAATCATGCCCGAGAAGCATCTTGAAATATAATGGGCCTTGCACCACTATAACATCGACAATGACAATATTCCCACCTAATGAGATAGGAAACTGAGGAAGAATCCCCAAATATTCACTAGGATGTTTGTCAAAAGCCAACAACTCATGCCATGCAGACACAAGCTCGGGAGAACCCAAAGATTGCGAAGCTGAGGAGGATAAAATAATTGCAGAGACTCCTTCATCTACAATACATCGGTAAATGTTATTTGAATTAACTTCAACCCTTATTTGAAAAGGTGCAGAAGAAGGAAGATGAGGCTCAGTAAGATCATTCCAATCAAATTTAACCATCCTAAGGCTCGGAGGGGGTGTGCTCGAAGTGAGTGGAATACCCTCTTATTCTGAAAGTACTAAACTGGAAATGCTAAAAAATTATTTAGTAGAAACATCACTATTCAAGACAAGAGTGGTATCAGTCCAAGATTGCATCAATGTGACCACTTTGGTAGACTCAAAAATCTCTAAGAGAAGGGTGGGATCAACCGAAGACTGCATCAACATGACTACTTTCTCAACCATTTTATGAATAGGCTGCGATACAACATGGTATGAAGGTGTATCGCCCCCTAAAAGAGGAGTGGGATCAGCCGAAGACTGCATCGACATGACCACTTCATCAACCAAAGGCTAAATAGACTATGAGGAAACCTCAAAAGACTTAGAATCAGAAGAGCTTGCAGACAGGGACCACAATCTTCATACCTCTAGAAGGCTAGGGCATAAATGAGTAAGGTGATCTCCCTTGCAAAGCTTACAAGGGAACTTAGGCTTACTTCCTCTCCGTATAGGTTTCTCAACATAATCAATGCCCCCAACATGACTAATAGTATATGGTTTCACATATCCAACATGACTTGCATAGGTTGGTGATTGGTCGATAACATCACTCACAGAGGCTACAAACCTATTACTAGTATGACTAGAAATGATTGGAATTTTTCCTCGAGCATGAATTGCAGAGGCTAGGTGTTGGTATTCAACATGACTTGCAGAGGTTGAGTACCTATCTCCAACATGACTCGAAGAGGTTGGTGAAAACTTTCCAACATGACTAGTAGAGGTTGGTTTTTCCCCCCCAGCATGACTTGTAGAGGATAGGATCTAGTATTCAACATGACTTGCATAGGTTGACAATCTATCTCCAACATGACTCGTAGAGGTTGGTGATAACTTTCCAACAGGACTAGCAAAGGTTGGTGATTTCTTCTTCCTATTCTTCATCTTTCTATTTCTTTTAGAATTCTGATTACTAGTATATATGCTTTCACCAGAGAAAGTAGAAGGAGGAGGAGAATGATATTTTGATGAAGGAGGAGTAGGTAATTTTAGGGCTATAACACTTACATAAAACATCTGATAATGTTTTACTATGATAGGCCACTAGGTGGTTGTGCTGAGTGAGAATGATGCCCACAACATAGTATGAAGCATCTATCTCGATCTCTAAGGGATGTTGCAGGTCCGATAATGAAAGTACCGGGGCTGAGCATAAGAGTTTTTTCAAATAATCAAACGCTTTTTGTTGGGACAAGCCCCACACAAATTTCTCCTTACCACCACCTATGGTTACTTGGCTGAGGTCCCATGCAATATGGGAGAATCAGAACACGTACCTGTGATAGAAATTAGCCAAGCCCAAGAAGCTTTGAAGCTCAATGAATGTGGTTGTGGCTTCCCAGTCATGAATGACCTAGATCTTGGATGGATCCACATGCACACCATGTTGTTCATTGATGTAGCCTAGGTAATGGACCTTGTCCATGTCGAAGGATCATTTTTCCATGCTGGCATATAGTTTGTGTTGCCACAGGGTGTGCAAAACCTGTTGAATATGCTGCAAGTGTTTTTCCGAAGTCTTGTTGTAGATGAGGATGTCATCCAGATACACCAATAGAAAAGTATTGGTGAAAGGTCGCAGGATATCATCCATCATCTTCATGAAAGTTGTTGGAGCATTTTTCAAACCAAAGTGCATGACCAACCATTCAAAAAGACCTTCTTTTGACTTGAAGGCTGTCTTCCATACATTTATCTGTTCTATTGGGACTTGGTGGTAGCTAGAATTCAGATCAATCTTACTGAAGTATTTGGCCCCCATTAGCTGATCAAGGAGGTCATCGATTCATGGAATCGGGTATCTGTTTCGAACTGTGATTTTATTCAGATCTCGGTAATCAATGCAGAGTCACCAAGTTCCATCTTTCTTCTGCACCAACATGATTGGGCTCCCACAAGGCGATGAGATGTGATGGATGTGCCCCTTGTGGATAATTTATTAGATCTATCGCTTGATCTCCTCATTCTCTAATAGAGAGTGATGGTAGACTGGTCCATTGGGCAGTGGTGCATCGTGGGTAAAATTGATGGGATGTTTGACTTGACAGTGCAGAGGTACCCCGATAGGTGAGGAGAAGATATATAAGTATTCTTCCATGACGTTATCCAATTTCTTCCACTACGTGGAGAGGTTTTCCATGGAGGGCTTGTATGTGGATATGATATTTTGCTAAGTCTGAGAGAAAATCACGAAGAAGACAAACTTCCTAGTCTCAGATATGACCTTCATGATTTTCTTAGCAAAGAACAAGGAAATAACACTAGGTGGGACTCCCTCGAGTATCTTGTACAATTTTCTGTTCAAAGTAATAATAAAATTGTGAGGCCTAGATTCATACAAAACATGTTGTTTCCATAAATAAGGTTGTCCCAAAAGAACATTAAAAAATTTGAGAGGAGCAACATCACATAATACCTCGTCTTTGAATGGATTGATTCCATATGACAGGCGACACTGTTGGCTGACGTGTAGATCGATTCCTTGGCGGAGCCATACAATGGTACAGGGTTGCAAGTGCAGCGTTGTTGGAAGGGCTAGCCACTTGACGATCTCTATTGAGATGAGGTCCTTCTGGCTACCACTATCCACGATGAAGTGAGATAGGGTGCCTTTCACTCACATCTTTGAATGAAAAAGGGGATCACCTTCCTCTGGCTCGTTTGGTTCACTGGAATGGATCTTGGTGGTAGAAATGGTGGCACTAGGTTTTTTGTTAATGATCTATCTCCCCCTTTCTAGTTCTGAATCATAGTCAGGATTTAGAGGCTTTCACCTCCTCCACGAGTGACTTCTTTTAGCGACAATCAACAATGTTATGTCTGGGGATCTTATGGAAGTCGCACCACTTCCCGATATCTTTCTTTATCTTTCCAACATCCTTCTTTGTTTGCGTCTTGGATTGGTTGTCATGATGTTATCCATATTTAATTTGTCCTTTGTTCTATGGGCTGCGGCCACCCTTTCCTGGATTTTTCTATGAGGGGTTCCCAGGTCCAAATTTCCTCCTCTTCTGTTTGAGCTTCTGCTCTATTTTAGTGGCATATCGATAGGTCGTTCCCAAGGATGATATGTCCATAAACTCCATTTCAGATTAGATGTATCTATGCAGAGCACCGTGATACTTGAGCACCAAATTTCACTCAGAATCTTTGATACCCATCTTGGTACGCAAGGTATGGAAAATATTTGTGAACTCTGGCATAGCTTGGTCTCTTTCATGCCACACTGTGGTCCATTTTTTATACAGGTCATCGTAACTTCTAACAAAGTAGTATTGTTCCTTAATAGCATCGCTAAAGGAATCCTAGGTGACCACGACTATAAATAATGAGGGTTCTTTTGTTTCCTTTTGCTCACAAAAGTCTCCCACAAATCTTTGACATGGGGAATGACTTTGAGGAGGGAAAAAGTGATGTTTTCTCTATTCGAAAAGTTATAGACAGAAAAATACCTTTCTAGCAAATTTAACCATTTGTCTAGAGAGTTTGCATCTATCTAAACTTCAAATATAGGAATATCAAAGTTGATTTGTACCTTGAAGGGGGTGACACATCCACTTGAGGAAGATGTGTCGCCTGTGGGTAGCCACCGAATAATTTGTGAAAAACTATCCATCATCTTGTTTCTTGGTTGCATGAGGGCTTCCTCGAGAATTTTTTTGAAAGGATCTCTTGTCCCATCGTATTTATTTTCACCTTCATGAGAGGCCACTTGGGTGTGCGAGATATTTTTTCCTCAAGGTAAACAAGCTCAAGACCCAATTCTTTGTACCCTGACCTTGTTGGGGACATGCATTAAAAATGAAAAGGAGCAGACCACTCTGATACAACCTATCCAAATTTTATGAGCAGAAAGAAATGAATATAGATTATTATTAAAAGATGATAACATAGAATAAAAAATATAAAGTAAACTGGTTTCTATTTAATAAGGAAATAAGACAAAACTGTAAAATGCAGCGGAAAACAAGTTTGCTCGATGGTGGCGGCTTATCTCTGAGAATATATGTGACGATTGTGCTCATTCACAAGAAGATCATTATAATGAGTCTCTCAAGGCCTTTCTCCAATAATCATGAATTCCAAAACCCTATACATCCAAAAACCTAACCCTAGGAGATGAAGCGCCATAAGTCATGTGGGCCCCGTTGGGGTAAGCTAGTACATCAACTTCCCTAGGGTCATAACTTTTGCATACGATCTTCCTTTTAGGCACACGATAGCCCATTGGAAAGGTTTGTCCAAGGAATACACATTTTTCCATGAGACTCTGACTCCGTCTACATTTTAACTGTGGCCATCCCTAAAAACGTTGTTTACGGCCTCAAAATGGCCCCAAAAGTCGAGGACCCGAAAACTAGGAACAAACTGCCAACAATGAACCAATTGGAATAGGTGGGAGGCCACCGAAATCCATCTGGATCAATATTATAACTGATCCTTTCAATAAGTGAACCTAGAACCATATCACATTGATATCAAGGTCACCCTGATTTCATATCAAGTGGTATCAAACCAGGATTGATAGGGATTGCATGTGTTGAAGACATCACTGAAGTGGGAATTCACTGATTTTGCAGTGCATTCTAGTAAAATTTAGATTTATCTCTCAGTATTTACCCATTTTTAACCATTTTAGATGTGTTGGAAACTAAATTCGAAGATGCATCAAAGGGTATTTTTGTTTTCTCAATATTCATCTCTATTTAGAAGATATATATCCCATAAGAACCATATTTTGTACAGTCATGGGATATGCAATCACTAAGATGCATATTGCACGCAACACACACAATGTATTTGAGAAAATGATAGGGAATTGGAAACCTCATTCAAAGGCAGATAAAATCCCTCTAAAAATAGACTACAAAAATCAACATTGAAAGAGAAAACTACACTGAAACAATTCTCCCAAAAAGGGGAAAAACGACAGCTGCAAACTTTAGACAGATTCCAAAAACTCTACAGAAAATTTCATAGGGCCTGTGGTATTTTATTTCAAAGGATATTTTGTTATCTCAAATGGGTATTTTATGGAATTTGATTTCATTTTCTAGTTTATGAGATATTGTTGTTTGAAGTCATATACTTATGCGGGAAATACGCTCGCGCGCCCCTTATGTTTCAGGAAGCATTTTGTCCCTCCACAAGCTAAAAGCGAGAAATTATTTTATATCAAAATAAATATAACTTCAAGAGATCAAATGGGTCTTTGACGACATTTAATTTTCTCTCTTGTAACAAATGTTATGAAAATAATTGCATCTATATGCAATTATGGTGCATATAGAGACAAAATTTGCACAACATTTTGAAGATATCACCTCTTAATTTAATTTTAGTGATATACATAAAGCATTTCAAAGTATTCATTTAATAATTTAACATAGCTTATGCTATTTTACATGAAGCATTGCTTTATGTTATTGTAAGAAGTTATTTCCTTGGACCAACGTGAAATTGAATAAGGGGGTCTATAGGATAATTTCTTTGACTATAATTCAAGCCATTCAGAGGGGCTATTTGAAGGGTTGATTAAAATTTTTATGTTAGATTATCCTATTTTTCTCCGTTTATATTTTGTAAGTTCATATTTGAAGTATTTTGTAGAAGACAACCATGGGTAAGACACCAAAGAAGGCATGGCTCAATGAGCTACATGAAATCAACCAAAGAATTCAAGCCGAGAATGTCGAGTCGAAGAAGATGCTGCGAGATGCAGAAAAAGAGAATCTGAGATTTTGACTTCAATTATAAGCCACAAAAGAATATATGACAAATTTGCAAAGTGATGAAGGCTTAGAAAAGCGATCCCCCACACCTGATCCAAAATTGGTAATTGAGGTAAATAATACTTCTTCAGTTTCATGTTCTTCTCAGTATGATGATGATTTTAGTGCTTTTGAAAAACACACTACATGCATTGGTTTGAATCTAATGAATAATATGGGTACGAAGGAAGAGGCCTTGGAGCTAATGGCCAAGGCATTGTGAAGCCTATCCAAGTGGTGGAATTACCTCAATATGTAGGATTGGGCTAGTTAGAAGGGAGGTTGGAGAATTCTCCAAAACCACCAATGAGAACAACTCCAAACCCACAAAGTCAAGAAAGTCCTCAAATGAGAAGTTTGACTGAGTGTAGGATGAGATAACATCATACCATTCTAATGATAGTGATTTTGAGTCATCTCCAAAGGGAGATGAGTATTACAAAGGAGACGTTGATGCAAGCTCTCCTCGCTAGACCCGGACTAGAGACAACCAAGCAAGCTATAAAAAGTTTCATTACTCCAATATTACTTTTGATTATAAAAATATTTTCAATGAAAAGTAAAGTTTATGGCATAGAACACCATGTACATTTTGCGAGTTGAATAAGCATGTTGTTTCCAAGTGCTCGAAAATAATGGCCTTGTACAGGAAGATTATGAAAAATAAGAAGAAGCCAATATATGAATAACATTATCCACATGAGGAGAAAAAGAAGGGTAAGAAAACCTGGGTAAGGAAGAACCATTGTATCCATTGCAACAGGGGTAGACATCAGGAAGCCACATGTTGGAAACTCCATCTAGAGATGCGTCTAAAAAAGGAGAAGAAAGTTGGACAAGCACCTATGAGGGAACCAACTGAAGAAACAACTCATGAAGGAAGCCAACTACATGAAAAGAGACACCTCAATAGGGAGATCCTATTTGTCTTGTTGACCGAAAGGATGGGTAAACATTTTGAATTAGTTGAGAGTGGCCATTATTGTAAATCGTTTGTTTCTTCTAAGACCTCATAACATGGAACATTTATTAAAGTGATGAGATGTATAACATCACTTATTTATGCAACATAGTGATATTTTAGGCCTTTTGAGACAATAAAGAAGGCCCTTGGATAGAGTTTTTGCGTAACTGAGCCATGGGGCTCCAAAATACCTCTATAATAAAATTTACAGAATTACGAGACGAACCTCCTGGTGCTTTGTATGTCGAGTTTGAGCCACAGATTGAGTGCCTAGGTGTAACATTCTCATCCACCAATAGGTCGGGAAAAATCAATTCTTGGACGTATCTCCTTGCTTTTATACCATTTTGTAACGTCCCCAGCCACCATCA
This sequence comes from Picea glauca, assembly GCA_000966675.3. Lineage (NCBI taxonomy): Eukaryota > Viridiplantae > Streptophyta > Pinopsida > Pinales > Pinaceae > Picea > Picea glauca. The sequence continues at coordinate 362,035 of JZKD02S2319141.1, read as the reverse complement.
GGACGGGAGACTCTACCCCAATCAGACTATATCTTTTTCTTTTCTACTCTGATACCAATTAGTGACATCCTCGGCCTTAGCCAACAGGCCAGACCATGCCACCGAATAAATTTCATGCTTTTATACCATATATATTTATATACATATATATCTAATGCAAATTAAACAACTATAGAATTATATCCATGCCACTATTCATGCAGAAATAACATTCAAACATACAGGCATTATACACAGACAATTCTAACAACATTATAACTTGATTTCAAGATACACATCATACAGAGAATAGATATTTGGTACTTATATTTTAATAGATGACCACCAACTATGTGTAGACCATGTACCTCCCAGACTTACACCACACTACTCATCATGCTCAGTAGTGGGTCACCCCCGAGATAGGACTAAACTCCATCAGGCAAGGGATTCTTAGGCTTGGCAAGGAAAATAGGAAAGTTGCATAGATCAATAGGAAGGATTCTTTCCCAGGAGCCAACTCACACTAACAACCTACAGCCTCTCATTCCCCACATGCATGTACTACCCCAGGAAGTGTGCCCCTTCTCTTCTCAACAATCCTTTGGCTGCCTCACTTCCCTTCCAGGGCTTCAACAACAGGCCAGAGATGAATTCTCAGAGCACTATAGTTGTCATTGGGATCCCTCTGGGAAAATCACTTCCCCAATAACCTCTCTCACCTCGAGAGAGTTGTTACATGCCTGAAAACCTACTTCTACAGTCCATGGGCCTAAAAACCCGCCTCTTCAAACCCACAGGCTTGACGACTTGCTTCTTCAGTCCACCTCCTAAGTCAATTCAATTAAGGGCAATGGAAAAAAAAATCTCGGTGTAGAAAAAATGACGGCAGTAAGCCACACTCAGTGAAGGAATTGTGTTGGTAACAAAACAAAGCCGTTAACGCACGGTACAGGATTAGGAAAAGTACGGGTGTGTTGTGCTTCACACGAAAGTACATGATAACTCAAATTGTCTGCAGGTTCCAGAGGTGTGTGAATGATGCATAGGTCGACGATGGAGGCAATGGATAAGTGTATGAATCAGTGGATGAATCAAGAAAGATGGACGACCCCCAGAGAATGGCGACAGTCATGAGAATGGTGAGCGAAACCCCCCAATGCACTGACTTTCCAGACTATAAATTGCATGTGCCCAGGTTGACACATGTCTTCCTGAAGCTGCATGAGCTCCACTTAAGACTTGTTCCCTTTCCTCATGAACTTAGGACAACACCAATTATGTCAACCTTATCCTTTTGGAAATAATAATATAATATTATTCCCTTAGAGGTAAGCCCTCTATTTGAATCCCTATTCCTAGACACTTAGCCCCTTCCCTTACCCTGCCTAGTGGAGCTTATTCCCCCATAACTCTTTCTTCATGGTCAGTCTACACGTAGTGATTTAATTTTATTAATGATTGAGTATTTACATATACAAAAATAGGCTCACTGGCCTTAACCATCTAGGTTCTTCGACCTAATAAACATATAAATCTTCTAGCGTATAAACACTTGGCTCATTAGCTTATAAACATAATTACAATTCACTAGTGGCTTGACCTTGGGGTGTTACAATCCCCTCCCCTTATTTTTGCACTGTCCTTAGTGCAACTTATTTACACAACAACAACAAGATTTCCAAAATATTCAAAAATATGCGAGTACTCTTCCCACATAGCATCTTCATGCTCCCATGTTGCGTCCTCAATACCGTACCAAGTCCACTAGACTTTTACAATCCTTATGGTTGATTCCAGAGCTGCTTTCTTTTCTGTTCCAGTATGCGCATCGGATGCACCTGAAAAGCGCTTTCTTTCTCCACTTGAATCATATTCCAATCAATAACATGATTTACATCAGGTATATATTTCTTTACCAATGACATATTAAATACATTATGTATATACATAGATGCATAAAATGAAAGCATATAAGCTACTGGAACAATCCTCTCTAGGATTTCAAATGGCCCACAATATCTAGCTTCCAACTTGGAACAATTTCCCATCTTTAGGGAACTTCTGTTTGCTTTCACCTTCAAGAAAACAGGATCCCATACTTTAAATTCCCTGTGAGTTCCATTCTTATCAGCATAGATTTTCTACCTGTCTTGGGTAGTCTTAAAATTCTATTTAATCTTCAGTATTTAATCTTCTATTTCTTTGAGAAACTCTGGCCCAACCACTTCCCTATCAGCTGGGTTGTCCCAACTTACTGGGGTGTTTCACTTTCTGCCATAAAGTTCTTCAAATGGGCTCATCTTCAGTGATGCTTGATACTCATTGTTGTAGGGAAATTATACCAAGTGTAGATAATCTTCCCATTTATATGGTTTGTCCATCACATGCATCCTTATCATATCCTCTATCACTTGGTTCACCCTTTCTGTTTTCCCATCTGATTCAGGATCATATGTTGTGCTGAAGTTCAGATTTGTTCTGAACCCTTTGAATAACCCCTTCCAAAACTTTGACGTAAACTTTGGGTCTCTGTCAGACACAATTTTCTTTCATATGCCATACAAGCAAGCTACTTCCCTCATATAAATATCAACAGCATTGGTTGCCTTGTGAGTAGTCTTCAATGGGATAAAATGGGAAGCTTTAGTAAGATTTTCCACCACCACCATGATTGCATCATGCTGCTTTCTTGTTCTAGGAAATCCCATGATGAAATCCATTGTTACAACTTCCCATTTCCACACAGCAATGGGAAATGGCTACATTAAACCAACTGGGTGTCTATGCTCATCCTTTACCTTTTAACATTCCAAACATTTGGAAATAAAATCAATAATCTCCCTCTTCATGCCTGGCCAATAATATTGTCTCTTGACTGTTGAAACTGCTTTTTGATATCCTAGGTGTCCCACATAAGGTACATTGCGCATTTGTTTTAAAATCACACTCCTCAATTCAAGATAATTGGGTACATAAACTATGTTTCTCTTTAAGATAATTCCATCAATTCCCAAATCATAATCCTCAACTTTCTGCTGCATTTTACCTTGCTGCAATTTTGTTACCAATTCCATGTACTCCAAATCTGATTTTGCAGCCTCCACAATTTTGTCTTTCAAATTTGATTGGTACATGATAATGGTTGTATCATGCAACTCATGCACTCTTCTACTGAGTGCATCAACCACTTTGTTCTCTTTCCCTTGATCTTCTTTATATCAAATTCATATTTATAGAGGAATTCTAACCATCTGCTTTTCCTAGCATTCAAAGTAGGCTGATCAAACAAATACTTTAGACCATTATGGTATGTCCTTAGCTCAAACATTTTTCCCATGAGGTAGTGCCTCCACTTATTCAAAATAGTTGATGCTCTCTTAGAAATTTCAACACCATCCTCAAATGATGCTCATGCTCTTCTTCCGACTTAGAATATTCAAGGATGTCATCCAAAAATACAATGACAAACTTGCCCAAATATTCTCGGAAAACACCATTCATTAGGCACATGAAAACAATTGGTACATTTGATAACCCAAATGACACCACTATAAACTCATAATGACCTTACCTTGTCCTGAAGGTGGTCTTGCTGATATCTTCCTCTTTAATCCTTACCTAATGGTATCCTGACCTGAGATCTATCCTTGAAAATATCCTTGCATCCTTCAACTGATCGAAGAGATCATCAATCCTTGGTAGAGGATACTTGTTCAATTGTATGAAATCGATGAACAATCTCAATGTCCCATATTTATTCTTCACAAACAAGACTGGGGCACCCAAAGGCGACACACTTGGGTGTATATACCCCTTCTTTGGAGGTTCTTCAAGCTGCATTTGCAATTCCTTCAGTTCTAGTGTACTCATTATGCAAGGAGTTTTCAATACTGGAACTGCTCCAGGCATTAAATTTATAGAGAAATCAATATCTCTCTTTGGGGGTAGTCCTAGTACCTCCTTGAACACATCTTCAAAATCTTCTAGGACTACATGATCCTCCAAATTTGGCACCTTATCCTTAGATTCTTCCTCCATATGGGCTACAAATATTTCACATCCTTTCCTATAACACTTTTTCAGCTGCATTGCTGAAATTTCTCTGATAGTCACTGCCCTAGGAATTCCTTGCACTTTCCTTAAGTTCCCTTCCTCATCCAAGCAAGTAAATTCATTTTTATTATAATCTAGGATAGCATGATGTTGGTCCAACCAATCCATCCCAATTAGACCGTCATAGGAACCTAAAGAAAAGATGTTCAAATCTACCCTTGTGCTCAGTCCATCCATGTCCATAAGACATGACTTAACCATCTCATTAAATTTTCTTTTGGCTCTAGTAGCAAGTTGAACCAATTAAGATTTTCCATGCTTGTTTCTTGGCAAATGCAAACTTTCCACCATCTTAGGATCTATATAACTATGACTAGATCATGAATCAATTAAAATAGTAATGGTTCGGTTGTGGATCATACCTTCCACTTCAATCATATGTGACTGATACTCTTCTTTCTTGTTGTCCAGGGCTGCTTAGATCCTAGGTACACTTTTGTCCATGTCCTCCACTATTTCATCTCGTTTCCCATTATGAACAATCCTCACATTTTCATCTCTGTGAGGACAACCTCTAAATATATGATCTCCTTTACAACCCCAACATTGAATAGGTGGTCGCCTTGGCCTTTGACCACATGCCTCAATTGTTATGGGTTCTCTAGAAGTTGATTGTCCCTGAGGATTATTTCTAAAGAATGGTGGATTATTTCCCTTCTTCCTCTGATCCATCTTGAATTTTTTCTTTTCTTCCAAATATTTTTGGAAAGTTTGCCTTGCTTTTTGTTGATCATATAGACACTTATATCTCCTTATGGTATCCTCCAATGTTTTGGGATCATCATATTGTATTTTTTTCACTTATGAATGATGGAAAACCACTCAAATACCTTTGAATCTTGATTGTCTCATCCTTGATGAAAGAGACATACTTCAAAATTCCAAAAAAATTCTTTCATATTCATCTATTGTCATACTCCCAAGCTTGAGTTCAAAGAGCTCTTTCATTTTCTTTTCATAGTATCTCTTAGTCAAGAAATACTTCTTGAATTCCCTCCAAGTAAAATTTTTCTCTTTATTGTGCTGCACCTGCACAAGTTGATCCCACCACATGGATGCCTTTCCTTTCAGTTGATAGATGGCAATTCTTCCTTCTACATGAAAATAATAATTATGCAATTGAAAATACTTTCTTATGCCCAATAGCCATGTCCCCGCATATCCATCCTTCTCGTGCTCACCATCAAATATATGATGTTTGATTTTGTTCATTTCCCCTCATAGATCATCCACTCCATACCTTTTATGCTTCCTGACAGGGGATGGACTTGAGTTGTTGTGTGCTCTCTTATCGGAATGCCTGGGGGAGTGACGGTGATGTCTGTTAACACTTTTTGTTCTTCTTTTCTCATTAGGAGACTTGTGACTTATTTATTTGCTTGAGCCACTCTCCTTATCCAATTTATTTTCTATTCTTTCCAAGATCTGCATTGAACTCATGTTGAAGTCTCCCTATTACTCCTTGGCTCTCATAAGATTTTTTTTATCTTCTCGGTGAGTTTGGACCTCTTTTTGCAATTTTTTTAATAATTTTCATCATGCCCATGTCTTTATCTATTTCTTCTCCATGCCCATTGGAGTTAGTTCCTTCAACTCCCAAATGGACATCCATTCCTATAGATTCATTCTCGGAACTATAAGCATCCTGTGCCTTCTCCATTTCTCTGAACTATGCGACAATTTGGTTCAGTTTCGACAACTGTTAATTCTACAAAATGTGTAGTCAACCAAATTTTTGTCATGCTATTAGACTTAATAATTTTCCAGAATAACATAAACCAATATGGTTCAACAAAATATTATCTGGATCCATTCTCAATGGGTCTTGGTCGATAAAGAACCTCTCAGGATTCTATCTCTAAGCCCAGTTCTGTTTTGCAATAATTTTCGGGCGCTAGCCCCTTTCTTTCAACCCTTGGTTCACATGTGACCACGACTATGACCCAGTGTTAATTATTTGAGCGCTTATCCAAAGCCTTGAAACTTCGGTCTTCGAAGATTCGAAGGTTTCCCTTTTTCCGCGTGTCCCAAACATCACAGAACAACAAACTGTCAAATGCATGAAGGATGATGGATCAACGGTCCACATTCCTTTCTCGGATCTAAGGTGGATCGGAGCTTCGAAGACTCTGAGCTTCGACGGTTTCCAAATCAATTCCCAACAAATCTCTCAGAGTGCCAAATTGGTGAACTTGCGAAGTAGGGTGGATCAACGGTCCACAACTTCCTAGCATCCGATGACTAATACTTGCTATGGAACTATGGTGTTTTGGGCTACGAGACTTCTAATCTTCGGGGCTCTAGGACTTCGAAGAATTTCACCTTTACACATCCCAAAACTCCTGAATCAAAAATATCTGAATACTTCCATGTCACCCCCAGTGATGTCATTACATCACGTTACTTCGGTGCTACAAAACTTTGGAAATTTGTTCCTTCCATTCCAACATGAACCATTTCTTCTGGAGTGTCAAGTCTCCAGACTTCACAATCTCATGCCACATGTCCACTGTGACCATTAGGGGCCCCACCATACATGCTCGAGAGGAGGGCCATGTGGAAAAATATTAGATGCAGACAGGTGGCCATATCAGATGGGTGACACATGTCATGTTCTAACTGGCATTTCAATCATCCAAAGGTTCTTAACTCACTGACACATGGCACACATCCCATATGTCCATTTCCTTTGGAGTGACGTCAGCAAGCCATGTCACTTCAAAACTTTGGGCCTCAACGGTTTTTACACTTGCACACCCCAATTCTTCTGAACATCGAACTCCCAAACCTCCTTACCTTCCGGGGTCCACATAGTACAACTGTCAACATCAAGGTGGTGGCACGTGGCATGTCTAAGAAGGGTCCACATCACTATTGGAAAAGTCATCCTACCATGCCACTTCTTCTCTTTTGCTTTGGGACTTCGGGCTTCAACGATTGTCACATCAACAAACTCCAATTCTCCCAAACAACGAACTCCTGAATCAAGTTGATCCATCCTTTATCAAAACCAACGGTGAACACTCCCCCCCCCCCAAGATCTATGGTGTAGATTCTCTTTGGGACTTCGAAACTTCGGGTTTCAGCCCCTTTAGCTATTATAACCCATAACTTTTGCCGAAGTCGTGAAGTCTGAATAACTTGGAGGTTAACCTTCACGCACTTTTCTCCAGATACGATGGTTGTGAAGGATCCTCCTTCTCTCGAACAGATCCTATGACCCAATCACTACAAATGTTTTGGTTTCTATCTTTGTGGCCATTTCTTAAACTGTTACACCTCTTGTGCTTCCAAACATAATCCAAGTATTCTCTCAACGCCCTTCTGGCACTCTACACATCAAAATTCTCTGGACTTTTTACTCTGAATTCCTCATTCGCGGCCCATCCAGGTTCATTGTTGAAACCATGGGCTATGAACTTGAATTTTGTCCATTTCGACAATAATTATTTTCTGAAACTTTTTCTTAAACTTCCACTAACATGGCCATCCAGGCCCAGTGTTGAAACCATGGCTATGATACAATTTTTTAATGTCCCCATCCACCAACAGGTCAACAACCTCACTTCCTAGACGTCTCTCCTTGCTATGATACCATTTTTTAACGTCCCTAGACACCAACAGGCTGGGCAATGCTACCCCAATCAGACTGTATATTTTTCCTTTCTACTCTGATACTAATTCGTGACATCCCCATCCTTAACCAACAAGAGAGGCCATGCCACCGAATAACTTTCATGCTCTGATACCATGAGCATGTAGGCTCACTGGCCTTAAGCATCTAGGCTCTTCGACCTAATAATCATATAAATCTTACAGCTTATAAACATGTGGCTCATCAGCCTATAAACATAATTACAATTCAGCAATGGCTCATCCTTAGGGTGTTACACTAGGCATGAAAACCAATGTAAGCTTTATGCATTTATGGTTTTGTCTTGTTTTTTAAATTTGCAAAAGGATGAATGTATGTTGCAAATTCTGGTGATCGTTGAGTGTTGCAGCAAAGCAACAAGATCTGATTTAATGCAGTAAATTCATTGTATAATCCTTTTCATGCAAACCTAGGCGATGTAGCATTGATAAGGCCATTTTGACACTTTGTCAGACAGTAGTCATGTTTACAGTCAAAAGTTTCATAATTGCGAGACGAATATGATGATGGTGAGTATGCTTGAATCTGAGGAGAAAATTCAAACAGGACCTTTACCACTCATTATGAGAGATTTTATTTCATGCCACATGATTGTGATAAATCAACCTTCATCAGAAGATATCGTCTCTTTATAGGAGAGACATTGCCACTTGTTTTGTGAGAATTTGTCCCTTTGTATTATTAGAGGAGATCATCTCTTTGTAAGGAGAGACATTACCACTTTCTTGTGAGAAACAACCCCTTTGTATTGTAAAAGGTTGTGATTAGCCACTCTTAAGTGATGATGAGAGTGAGAGGCATTTGTCTTATGCCTAAACATTGTAATGGGTCTTGTAACCATTGTTGAGTGAGAGACATTGTTTTTCCAATGCATGTGCTGGAAATAATTGTAAAATTGTCCGTGAGTGTTTTATAAACTCTTGGAAAGTACGATATTGATTTGAATTTTTTATCATGTATAATCAACTACATGTTTCCATTGATGCAAGTGTCAACATCGACATCCTCATTCTGAAGTACAAAGGTGAAGGAGAAGAAGGGTGTGGCTTGTTAGAGACATTTTTTATGCAAATCAAGGAATCAACGACATATTTGCATTGGTGCAAGTGTTTGCAACAACATCCTCATTCCAAAGTACAAAGGTGAAGTAGAATAATGATGTATCCTTTCATAAACCGTTTCTATGGAGATCAAGAAGCAGGGAAGTGTATCGTGGAGTGTAACACTCTTCCTAGAAGCTAGTTGCACACATTCAATTTTTCTCTCTATACTTTTGGAGGACCAAAAGTGTTTTTTGTGGGAAGGTTTGATCCAGGAGGATCTCCATACAAAGAACTATTACTTTTCACACCATGGAGAAGATCATTAAAATGATTAATTGATGATAAAGTGGAAAAGAATAATTAATGCACATGAATGAATTATTTAAATTGTAAAAATGATTGATACATTTAAATGAGTATGAGAAACTCATGTATTATTTATACAAATGGGAGAAATGATTAATGCTTGAAGTGATTTTGAGAATCTCACGTATTATTCATTTAATTGAAAAAATGGGAAATTAGCAAGAATCCAAATCACAAATTAGTTTCCTAATTTTAAGGGGAAATTAGTTTCCTAGTCTTAAGGAGTAAGTTAAGGGTCTCATGAGTTGGTTTGGACTCTTCCTCAGTTTATTACAATTGGATTCCTAGTCTTAAGGAGGAATTTAAGGATATTTCTCATTTTTTTCCTTAAGTAGTTATCGGATCCTAAATTTATGGATCTTGTATCCTTGAATTAAGGAGTTAAGGAAAAATATCTAAACCTTCTATGTAAATCTCTAAGGGAGATGGATGCTTTATGGATCATCCCATGGTGGATCCCTTAATGGAGATGGAGAGAGAGAAGGCCAAATGTAGTCCTTCTGGTGTCTGAAGAAATTTTCCACATTTGTGAGAAGATTTTATCCCTTTCGAAGGAAGGAAAATCAAGTGATTTGTATTCCAAGAGGATCTGGCGACATAGCCATAGTGGTAAAATTTGTTAACAAATCAATGATCTCTTTCTTTATGTTTCGATTGCTTATCTCATGTTTCCATATGTATATTATTTCCGCAGTTATGGTCCTTTAATGCATTAAGTGATGACATATGAGATTAATTAGCATATTCACCAATTTATATTCAATTTGGATTCAAGACTTTATAAGAACATCAATCCACCGTTAATGCAATCAAGTTCAATTAAAACGATCATATAACTGATCCTTTCATTAAGTGAACATAGAAGAAAATTAGGTTGATATCAAGGTCACCCTGGTTCTAGATCATACTATGTCCTATTAAGTTGGTCACCCTTGGGGATAGGGTGAAACTAGGTGGTTCCTTGAAGTGGCATCATCCATGCCCGATCATCCTTGTCACCTTCCATACTTTTTTCATTCCATATCCTTATATTTTGGGATTTTATGGTGTACTGGCCCAAGAAGGGACTGCGCCTCATTTGATGGGAGGAAGGGGCTAAAGGCCTAGATGGGAAACTTTGGAAAAGATAAAATATTAATTATGAACCTTCTATATGCTCGCCCAGGAGGTCTTGAGAAATAATGAATTGCTATCTCTTAAAAAATAAAAGACCTGCAAAAGAAAAAGGCACAATAAATAGACATCCCACTTGTTGAGGTGTGTACCCTCATGTGGTGTCCCTTTCTTTCAATTCACATGGAACTCTGTGTACCTCTAGCTGCAAGTGTCACTATTGTATTTCCCCCCAAGCGAATCAATTCACCATAGGGAGTACCTAGTGTTTGGACTTTAAAAAATTAATGGCAATAAATGGGCTTGGAAAAATGTTGCATTGCGAACAAAGGGCATCTCACCCTCTACAAAGGCACCAATAAATGAGACAATACAAACAATTGTATGTCATGAACCCCATGCCCAGAAGTTCACCCACTCCATTTCACATGCACACAAGGGTTAGATGGGTTTTCTTGGGAAACACCTTGGGCCTAGGGAATGATTTAACCAATAGGATTCCTTGAGACCCTTCTCACACCTAAATTTGACAAATTGTATAAATTCCTTGAGAAATTTTTATTTTGAAAATGGGGGTTTGATTCACATGTTTGGGTGTTTTGATTATTAGATGTGGCTTACTTGTTATTATAATTGTGACTCATGAAACCTTGGAGGGCGTATCTATTTTCCTTTACAGGACCTTGCCCAATGGATAAGTATTCATGAGGATATGATTAGTTTGAACCTTCATGAGGGCTTGAAGCCCAAGGATCGATGAAGAGACCCCATGCCCGGGGAAAGATCGTGATGATCAGTTTGCACAATGAAAGAAGAGGAAATTGCATTTGAAGCCACCGCAGCCGATCTGGATGGTGAGTTAGCAACCTTTCCCACTTGAATGTTATCCCTTCGAGGCCTTGGATGTCACCCTAGTAGGCCATGACGTCACCCAGGGCTAGAGTTTTGATACTTGAAGATCCTGGATGACATTTTTTGCACATGTGGCATGAAGGTAGCCTTTTGAGGCCCAACACTCCACTAGATGACCCCAACATCTCCTTGAGGAGGCCTAATGTCACCCTAGAAAGGATGACGTCACCCTCATTAGGGTTATTTTGTGGAAAATTGATTTAATTTTTAATTTTTATGAAAAAATTGACAAGTAGGCTCAGTAATATAAAAAGACACAACTTTTGGTAAATGAGGGTAGGATTTCACATATAAATATGGCTAACCTCATGTCATTTTTCATCATAACTCTCCCCATTGAGAGAGAGGACTTAAATTGATTCCATTTTTGGGAGTTATTGGTTGAAATAGTGAGACACACTTTTGTTGGATGCTTGCTACTTCCATCTTGGATAACTTTTGGTGAAGTTTACTTGGAAATCTAGGGTTTTATTGGTTGATTATTCTTGGTGAAGTACATAAATCTGAAATTCTCATTTCTATGTTAAATGTTTATAGTATATTTTCTTATTCATGTTGAAGATTATGAAATTGCTTGCTTGAAACCCTAGGGTTAAGGAACAAAAGATGTTTCTTCCTTGCTCTTTATTTGCTAACCTTTGTCAAAGTGATTTTTCCTAGCCAAACTTCTATAGCCCTAAAGTGATAACACATTAGAAGCTTTGTCTAGTTATTGAACTGCATTAAATATATTTCAATAGTCTAAGAAGAGGAAATCACTAGATCCTAGAAGTGCCTACTCTCTAGCTAAATTTACCTTTTAAAGCTTGGTTCTTTGGGGACTTAAGGTGCTACTCCTCAATATTCACTTTATATTTTCTTAGACAAATATAACTATTGTCATTTCTCCATGAAAATGTGTTAAAATTTTGAGTCCATAACCCTTTGAAGGACCTAGTTCCATCTCTCTTTTGTTGGAAGATTGATCAAACATTCAAACCTTATTCCCTCAAGCTTCTACTAACCATCTCTAATCCTAGTTTAACATGAATCACTAACTTTATTGTTGTTGTTATAATTGTTTTCTATAATCATCTAATAGCAACAATTTTTCTGCATAATTCACATTAATTGCTAGCTAATTGCTTATGACAAGTTATTATCATTCTACAGATTAAATTGTATATTTTCATTGTCTTTTCAAGATTTTATGAGGAGTATTTGTTGCATCTATTTCATTTTATTTATTGTTGTTGTAAACTTATTAACTGCTACAGTTTTATACTAGCTAGCATATTTTATCTTGGTTCACTATCTTTTGAGGCTCAAATATAATATTTGTACTTTTATTTGTCATATATGCTCTTATTTGTACTTTATTTTTTCATACATGTTCTTGTTGTCTTGTTCTGGGCAGGGGAATTTCATCACTTTCTTTTGCCTCATTTTCTTGGAAATTTACCTTGTCAAACACCTGACTTGAGTGGGAAGTAAGAAGTGGGGTACTTCTTCATCCTTATATTTAGCCTACCCATCCCTTTAGGTCACTGCGGATGCCTCCCTTAGGTTGGACTTGCATCCTTCCCTAAAAGATGGGATTTCCTTTTGAGGTGACAGTGATAGGGCATCCCATTGTTACGCCAATCTCCCCTTATTTGTCTTGTGCTTTGGAAAAGTACAAATTGCGTGATAACAAAGATAAGAAAGAATTACACATCACCATTCAAATATTTTAATCATAAGAATATTTTTAGTTTCAAATGGTGTGTGTGTGTGTGTGTGTATAAAGTTGATATTGGAATATTTTTCTTGTAATTAATATTTTATAAAATAACTTGAGCATTGAAGGAATTACACATCTCCCTCATATGTGTATTAAGAATAAGAATTTTATTTTGTTATTTTAATATTTTTTGTTCTTTTTGGTGTAATAAGATTTGTTTACATTCAAGTGATTTATGCATATATATGTATATGTATATAATATTAAAATATTTTACTCAAAGTGGATATTGAAATATTTTATTTATGCTTAGATATTGCATTTTGTTTTATTAATATTTTTTAAAAGGCCACATGTCAATTTCATATAAAAACATTGAAAGAATTACTCATCTCCATCATATTGAGAAGTAGAAAGTATGTATCAATGGAATAATACTTTTTTTACTTTGAATTACTCACTTTTTTCACTCTTTCTCTATAAAGTGGATATAGAATCATTTTACTTAAGGTGGATCCTGAAATATTTTATTTATGATCGACATTGAAATTTTTTTGTTATTAATATATTTTTAAATATCACGTGTCAACTCCATGTTGAGTACAGAAGGAATTACATATATCCCTTATACTTGGTTGTAGAAAACACCTTTATACTCAATAACAAGTAAACTTATTATTCGGAAATGGGAGAGAGAGAGAGAGGGAGAGTATATATTATTCATATACACCATAATTTTGTGTGGGCATTGTATTAAACTATGAAATAGAGTACACATAAATACACAAACTTTGTCTTAAGATAGAATAACTACCTTGATTTACCGCTTAAGGAAATATCTCAACCTCACACCAAACTAGGAAGTATCTAGTTTGAGAGAATATCTCTCAAATCCAACTAGTTGCAACCACTTCTTATAACATAGGAAACATACTCTAAGTAGAGATCAAATCTACCTAATCATGACCAATAATCATAAAAAATTCAACTATGATCACACCAAATACAAGTGAGAGTTACACATCTCAACACTCCCTCTTAATCACCACTTGTCTTTACAATCATCATGTCATGTCTTCATCATCACCAAGTCCGCTGCAACTATCAGTATAGTAGGATGTCCTTTGGGTACATGGTTCATTCAACCTCTTTGATGAAATCCCCCCGAAAGTAAAACTCATGGTTTCTAGGCACTTCCTAGAGTTCACTCATAGAGCATGCAATCGACCCATGACATGACTCACTCTTACAAGTGTTAATGAACTCTATAATAAAGGTTTATGCACTAGAAATCAATAGGGATACATGATAAAGGGGTATGCATGCCTAGTTAGGTCTTACATTGACATGTCATTTACATGTTACATAGATACAGGTGCATACATTACATACTCCATCTCATGGATATACCAGGTACATAATCAAACATTTCAAGGACCAATACGTCGAATCAATAATAATTACATCATAAAATTGCTACAAAACAATGTGTGACTCACATTAACATATGGTCATGAGTTTGTTTATTCAACTCAATTCACACAATTACCATGTTTGTCCGTAATTATCCTCTTGCTTCTGCACTTCTGCTGCTTCAAGATGACTTCCATTGTCACCATTTTCCCTTGGACTAATCTCTTTGCTATTCCAGAAAAACATATTTGTTCTTCCTGGTTATCATTCCAACAACTTCCCTTTACAAAGAAAACTAGGAAATGATTTTAAATCACAAAAATATGACCAAGTAGGACTTCAACTCATCAGCAATAGATAGTAGCATCTTCCTCCTCTCCAGTTGTTTACATGTTTGGTTTCTTCCTCTACATCTTTGACGCTGGAACTTCAATGTCACTGTCACTTCATTGTCTTGGATTCACCTGTGATTTGTTAGAGTAGAAAATTCTAACAAAACCACTACACTCATATTGAGTTATCTACACTCAATGTAAATGCTACTAATTCCAAAACATTTATGATTTCCATCATTAACTCATTCTTCTTGGAGTTTCCAAACTTTTACATGTAATAGTGAAATTGGAAAAATCTAACAATGTATCACAGATTGAGTTGATAAGGCTCAACATGTTTCACTTCACACCTCCAAACAAATTTAAAAGACATTTAATTTTACCTTGAAAAATATTTCCACAATCACATCTATAGATTCTCTATTAGCATCTAAGTTTCCCTACCATCTCCAAACATTCTGTCAAATTGTTGAACAAGACAATTCAAACTGCAATCAAAATTGTGTAACCTCATTATAGGCAAACTTCCCTTCACTTCCTCGGGCTCTGATGATCCCAACAACCTCTATCATCGCTCCTCTTCTCACGACCACGATCCACTCACGGTTCACAGCTACATCCAAGGTATCATAATCTGGTGCACCTTATTCAATGTATTCAGAGTCCAATGTAGAATCCAGGGAATCATTCACTGTATCCTCAATGACTCATGCTTTGGTCATCCCTCTGGTGAATTCTTGCATTTTTCCAACCACTTCTAGAGATTTCATAAGCCTCAGTAATTTTTGACAAGTGTCCAACAGCCCGATCAGTTGCAACACTTTTTCCAAGGTGCATAGATATTGAATTAATCTTTCCGCTGTTCTCATAAAGGTGTTGAACAACTTGTCTAAATGTTACAATTTATTTAGCCAAATTCTTTGTTAACATCATGTCATTCCTCTTTGTTGCAATCTTGACTTCTTTCTGCATTTTTTTTCTTCACATTGAATATCGTGAATATGGCGATCGATGTTCCTACACTCTTTTCTGAGGCATCTCTGCCACTCGTGCATTTTCTACTGTGGAGTTGGTCTCGGTTTCAAGATTTCCTTCATGACATCCATTGTGGCATTGGAAACAATAACAAAAAATTACCACTGAATCTGATCCAAAGTATGCATGGATTGAACCTGCTCCCTGGAGATTAACATCATCACAATTATGAAGCAAAGGGACCATCATGCATTAAAAATTGTGGCCTTCTACAGTCAATATTAAATTTTACACCTTTTAGTTGTTCAGGCCTCCCCCTCTAGTCATAAATTCACCCTTGTTGACTTAATCGAACAAAAATCCCATGCAGCAAGCAAATCCTCTATCTGACTAACATCCAATATCGAACATGGTTCGAATCTCAAGCATTGGTTTTTGAAAAAGACAATCCTTCTGTGCCTAATTCCTCTATCAGCAACCAATTATATGTGCCCTTTCTAGCATAAGACTGAACTCAAATTCTCATGCTCTTCTGGGCACAAATGATTTTTTTTGTCTCGATTAGGGTTTTGTAACCACTCTCTGATACTCACAATTGATGGAATGTTGCAGGGATTAATCATACCACATCTTCCTTCTTCAACACAAACTGCACCGACGACTCTCCTCTGACTCTATAGGCCATTTGTGATAGCGCACATCAATTTAGTTCCAAAAACAGATGGTTCCATGAAAGGCTCTCTTCCTTCAACACTCAGCAGACTTCGTATAATGTTCCCACACTCAACAATGCAAGAATACACCATTTCAAAAAAATAATGATAATATAGGAGAAACCATATTAATATATAACAAATTAGCATCAACAGAACAAACACATTAATGTTTACTATGTAATTGGATTCGCCTATATCAAACACTGAAACATAAAATAACAAAAATGCTATCAAAAAACATTAATGTTGCTGGTTTAAAAAAAACATCTACTTACAAAATGCCCAAATTCCTACAGAAAAAGAGGAAAGAACCCAATGACAGTTTTTAGTTGAGTAATTAAAACAAAACAGAGTTTATATACTGCCTGCTGTTTGAATCATACATTCATTCCAGAAACAGAGTATCCAGCATCTGCGCTCATTTACAAAAACAGAGTATCCAGCA
>JZKD02S2319141.1:324962-343451 GCA_000966675.3 Picea glauca | reverse complement strand
TCTCCTTACTTCCACTCATGTGATTACTACAACCACTATCTAGGAACCATACTTCTTTGGAACTCTCTTGTGCTACATTGCATGTTATCAATATGGTGTTTTCTTCAACATTGTTGGGTTGGTTTTCATTTGTAAAATGTGCCTTTTGCTTATTCATGTCATATTGCTTTTTCCTACATTCTAATGCAAAATCCCCAAATTTATTGCAATAATGGCATTGGATGTTAGATTTATCATACCTTTCAGCTTGATGATGACTATGAGAATGGTTGCTCCCCTTTCCTCTTGTTGGTGTAGAATGAGCATGTGGGCTTGATGTTGGTCTTCTACTTTCAAATTGTGTATTTTCTCTTCCTCCTCTTGGTGTAAAACGTCCTCTACCTCTCTTGTAATTTGATCTCCCTCTTGTTCTACCAAATGAAAGCTGAGTCTTGAATGCATTTTCCAATGATGATGTCCCTGTTTGATTTAATCTTTGCTCATGTGATAAGAGTGATCGCATTAATTCATCTACTGATAGCTGAGTGAGATCTTTGGATTCCTCAATGGCTATTACAACTGGATCAAACTTTGTAGGTAAGCTTCTGATTATTTTCTCTACAACCTTTTGATCTCCAACGATTTCTCCATATGATCTAAGCATATTTATTATTGCCATTGCATGAGTGAAGAATGAATCTATTGAATCTATATCCTTCATTTGTAAGTTTTCAAAATCCCTTCTAAGCATTTGTAATTTTGTTGTTTTTACCTTGTTTGTGCCTTGGTATGCTGTTTGCAAACTTTCCCATGCCTGTTTTGATCTTGTAGTAGCAACTACTTTAGGAAAAATTGATTCCTCCATTGCCTGCTGAATAAAAAACAATGCTTTGGAATCCTTCTTCTTATTTTCCTTCAACAAATCCTTCTCAGCTTGTGAAAGAGCCTGATAAGCTTGCTGGTCTGCTGGTTCAGGAAACCCATTTTCAACCAAATCCCAAACATCCTGGGAGAAAAACAGGGTTTTCATTCTTATACTCCAATAGTCATAATTTTTTCCACTAAAAATTGGAATCTGGGGTTGTAAAATGCTTCCAGTTGCTCCTACCATGATTTTTTAAAATAAAATTTGCCTCTTTTTACTGTTCTTCCTCTATTTCCTTTTCCAATCTCTGTCAAACCTTTTGTATGATTAAAACCCCTAAATTTCTGCAATCTCTTTGCAACAGGTTAATACCTCCTCTGTACTCAGCAATAAAGTCTCAAAAAAAAAAGACAACAACTACTTGTTTTCTCCAACCTTCTATACACTTGCTAAGTCTATAGCTTTATCATTATTCAATACTCAAATTCTTTTGAATCCCCTTCAACATCAGCTTCCACAACTTCAAGTTTTTGGACAACATCAAATACCATTAACCTTGCTCTGATACCACTTTGATGGTTAAAAAAAAACATCTACTTACAAAATGTCCAAATTCCTACAGAAAAAAGAGGAAAGAACCCAATGACAGTTTTTAGCTGAGTAATTAAAAAAAAACAGAGTTTATATACTGCCTGCTATTTGAATCATAAATTCATTCCAGAAACAGAGTATCCAGCATCTGCGCTCATTTACAAAAACAGAGTATCCAACATCTATGCTTATTTACAAAAACAGAGTCATTTTTTAAGAGACGGGAGAAGCTTCTCGAATAAACTGAAGTAGAAGAGTCGAGATACATAGAAGAATGTAGAAGGAGGGAAGAAGAATTAACTGCGGAAGTTGGAGAGTTGTTGAGAAATTATGGCAGGGGAGATTAACAAAATCTGGAGATCCACGTGACCAACAAATGTGTCCATGCTAGTTTAATACTGGAGTGGATTCAAGTTCAATATATAAAACCTAAATGTTTTCATTAGCTGTCAAGGCCTCTACGAGAGTACTAGATAAATTTCAATGGGAAATAACTAAGTTGTCTCTGAATGTGTTATTGGGACAATTGTTGATTCTTTTGTTAACCATTTAATTACTTATGGCTCTACTACCGTATCAAATTATAAGATAGATTCCATTTCACATTCGTTTAGTGGTTGGGAAGGGTTTTCTCTTATACAAACAATTAATTTAAGTGTTTTACCTATTCAAATTAGTTTGGTTGGATTATCCAATAACACATTCACAAAACATATCTCAATTTTTTTTCTTATACAAATTAGTTTGGTTCGATCATCCAACAACACATGACCACAAATCATATTGTTGATTGTTTCAAATGTATGTCGATAGGTGATAATGTTGGACTTCTAGCCTACGAAAATATTGAAAAGAGAAGATGTAAAACAATCACATAGTAAACAACAAAAAAAGAATTTGGGGGAAATGATATCCTTTATTGATCTATGGAGAAATGAATACAAGTATCAAGAATCTCCTCACAATATTCTTCATTTAAACATGAGATTCACAAGTGTTTGCATATGGAAATTCAAACGCTTGAGAAAAATTCCTCCAAACAAAAGTAATTGGAAGGTGTGTTGTCACAACACAACAATCTCCACCTTGAAAATAATTTCCCGGTATCTTTCCCAATGAATCAATCATCATTTTTCCTGTAATCCAAGATAAGAGAAACACCACCATATCTTCTCTAACAATATTGGTTGTGTGAACATGTCTGCACAGTTTTCTCCAATATGGACCACTCCAACTTCACTGAATCAACATAACCTCAAACTAAATCACTACAATCACTATAGGTGATACTTGTGCTTCTGAGATACCGAAGCACCAATTTCCATTCTCTTTACCTAGTTTTTCCATCTATCCACTGACAACACTAACTACGTGTGAAATATTTGAACATTCCATCGCAACCATCAACCTTCCTATTGTTGTACACAAGACACATAATGATTTGTTTCCTTACTACTAAGACATAAACTTGAAGAAAGATTACAATGAAAACCTGAGGAGATATTTATTGGTTTGACAATGTTCATACTGAACCTCATCAGTGACAACCACATCTTGCTATTTTTCCCATCTCTGTGTACTTCTATTCCCAAGATTTGTTTTGTTTCTCTTAGATCCTTCATCTAAAACATCCTGGCCTATTGAGCCTTTAACCTGTTGATCTCAACCATGCTTTGCTTGCAACAATCATATCATCAACATAACACCAAGATAATGAGTATTCCATAAACACAATGATCATACTCACTCCTTAAGAAAATTTGGCTCGTCATGAAGGAATCATGCATCTTGTATTTTTCCTAGTTACCTAAGGCCATACAATGATTCCCTGAGTTTGCAAACAAATCTCCCTTTGCGATCTTGAACAACTTTTCATGGTACATTTCTATTATAATGATGATTTGTGGAAAATAGGATCCCACAATCTTCATCCCTTAGCTCCATCACCATAACCAACAAAGATATACAACTTTTTTCCCTTGACCAAATCCAACCAAGTGAGCCTTCACCCCTCACCTCCAAGATAATTTCAAAGGAATATGCAATCCATGGGCTCTAAAACCACAAGCTACCAAAACACATGTTCCTAAAACCAAAACTCTTGACATAACTTCCCCCCCATGACTAAAACCGACCAAACTTCTCTCAAAGACAGGGTATCTAGGAATATCCCATTCTCCCCCCTATTTCCCAGGTCTACGCATAGACTTTACCAGTGAAATTTCAAAACCTATAGTAGGCATGCCTAACCAGGTCTAACAATCCTATGCCCAATTACATAACTCTACCTCAAACTTTGCAGTCAATAATTTCACCATTGCTTCGAATCTGAGGAATCCCATCAACACTCCACTTCCATGTTTGACTTGCCACTATCACCACTAGATCTATCTCTACCTCCTTTTCAAACTCATCATAATGGTCCAGAATCATTTCATTAAGGCATTCATTCAAACAGTTCATGTGCATCCTCAAAACTGTAGAACTTGGCATACATAAGCAATATGCCCAGGAGAAAAAATTTCTCTCATTGTTGTCATGAATTCCAACTCTTCAACACAACTGAAATTTATCCTCAACATCCAATAATCTTTCGAACTCATAGGGATTTTCCTTCTCACGGACAAAGTGTCAAACCCTCGGTTCCCTTGCAACTGACTCTCCTTCTCTGCACGTGAATGAAAATCTTCCCTCACCTCTCATAGACCTTCACTCAATCTCAACTCAGATACCACTTGTTGTACTTCCATCCTACAAACCAAAATTAGTAAACAAAGAAGAAAATATAAAAAATCACACAACAAACAACAGAGAAACGGTTTGGGAGCAATGGTATTATTTATTTCTTTGTGGAGAAATAAATACAAATCTCAAGAAGCTCCTCATGGGATTCTTCATTTAAATAGGAGATTCTCAAGCGTTTCCATGTATATAGAAAGCCAAACCCTTGAGAAACCTTCTCCTAAAAAAAAGTAACTACAAGGTGTGTTGTCACAAACCAAGAGATAAAACTTCTTAACAAAAATCTATTCTTCGACTTGTTGTTGAACTCTTTTTATTTTCACAAGTCAATACATCATCTTCAAGTTTTTCTTTTGTATTTTTGGTTGACATTTTTTTACCTATGAGACAATAATGAGCAGGAGGAACAATTGAAATAAGGTAACCCAAATTGTACTCCTGAAGAAGATGATAAGCAGATGGCATAGGATTTCCAATGCCCAAAAGGCTGTGTCACTCAAACAATGGCATTACATAAACTGGGATTTCGAGCATGCATAATAGAAGCTGAATATCCCCATGAAACTTCATCATGGGAGCACCCTTATGTCGATTGTGGGAAGCGAGCATAGGCAATTCATCATACCCACAACATTTCTCTATTACCCTCTATTTGAAGTGCTTCTACTCAAAAGCAGAGGAGATGTTTGGATTCAATCACCAGATGATAATTTTAGAGTATTTCTTTATGTGTTTTCTCTTCTTCTTCCATCTTACAAGAAAGCATGTTATTTACAGATAAAAATAAAAAAAAAACGACACTAATAAATAAATAATAATAATGTGTTTTTAAAATTAATTAAAACTAAAAAAATGTGTAATTAATTTTTAAATAATAGCAAATATAAATTTGTTTTATATTTAATTTTTTACACAAAGTTATAATAATTAAAAAAAATATTTCAAACTAAATTATTAAATCTTTTAAACATTAATTAATTTTTTATATATTTTGAGATGCTGATTAAATATAAGATTAAAAATGTATCTATATTAACCATATACCTTAAAAACACCTATTAAAAAAATAAAGACGTCATTTATTTTGTAAACTAAAGTTAAATTTTATTATGTATTTAAAATTTGCTCTCATGGACTATATGGAAACATCTTTCGACCTTGCATTAATAAAATGTGATTTAAAAAAAAATGTGCAAGTTACCTCAACAATAATTATCTATTTAAATTTCACTCTCATGTACAATATGGTAACCATTACAATTGCCTATAAATTTTTTTTACCAACTTTTAATAAGTGAGTAATTTGTAAAAGTGAAGAGGTCTATGAGACCCCTATCTTTCGACCTAGCATTAATAAAATGTGATTTAAAAAAAAATGTGCAAGTTACTTCAACAATAATTATCTATTTAAATTTCACTCTCATGTACAATATGGTAACCATTACAATTGCCTATAATTTTTTTTTTTACCAACTTTTAATAAGTGAGTAATTTCTACAAGTGAAGAGGTCTATGGGACCCCTAAAGTTTAGGAAGGTATAGATAAGATTTGAACTTGTGATTTTTGAGGAGAAAATACATGGTTTTAGTTGCTAAACCCATTTATATTATTTTTACAAGTAAATTATCAATGATTTAATGTTATTGGTGCATACAATGTATATGGTTAAATTGATTTTATTATGATTATAGACAAGGATGATCCAAAGAAATGGACATTGTGTTCAAGTTTTAATGTCTAATAATTAGTTTCCACCAAATAAATATAATCCAATTAGGGTTGTGGTATGCATGGTATGGACATAGTATTGATGTTGATTTGAAGGAGAAGTGTTGATTGAGGATAGTTCCTTCTTGATAATGAGGCATTTGAGGCATTGATATGGATGATTAAGGGTTACCCTCATACCCTTGAAGGAAGGTAGGATGTTTTCCCTTGTTACAGTGGATGGAAGGAATAGTCAAAATTTGCTCTCAAATCCTTGAAGGTGGGTTGTTTTTTTCTCACTATAGTTTGATGGATGGAATGGTTAACAATTTTCCTTGAACACTTGAAGGTGGTATGATTTCCCCTAGAAACGTTGATGGTTGGGTGTTTTCCTTTGCTAGCATTGATAGTTGGGATGTTATTTTGTGCTGGAGTTCATGGTTATAAAAGTTTTAAACCTTTTAAAGTGTAATAATGCATACAGATTATTAAGAAAATAGAATGTAAACAATGGAACAAACACACACAACTAAGAGGTTTACCCTAGAAACCATTAAAGTTGCTCGCATGAAGTTAATGGTACAAAAAAAGACAATGGGGTGCAGGGGAATAGGAACAAAAGAACACGCATGCATCCTTAGAAACACAAACATATTCATAATCCTACAGCCTCAATGCTTCTCGAACCTCCATGCAAGCCTGCCAACTCATATTTTTTAGGAATGCACATGCATTCTTGAGTGGAAGTGTGCATGCACTTTAGAACAAACATGCATTCATTAACAAGAGCATGCATGTGATTTAGAATGTGCACATGTTCCTAAGTAAGAGAGTGCACATGTTATAAATCATGTGTGTGTTTCTATTACAATGTTTAGGGCCCCGAGACCCATACCTAGTGCTAAAAAATGCTAATGGTGCCTGTATACTTAGTTAGATGCAAAGGATTCCCTTGAGAGGTAATTTGTGATGGTTTAAAGCATCATTCTTATCCGCATAAACCTAGAAGCTTCCTTTTGGGCCTAACTCTTGGATTTGATATCCTAACCATATCCAAGGTTCAAAGAGTCAGACTTAATTTTGAAAACCTCACAATGGTAACTATCCCCATCCAGAGACCAAGGATACCCTAGAAAGGTCATTTGTGGTGGCTCAAAATTCCATTGTTGGCCCTAGATGCCTACAAGCTTCCTTTAGGACCTAAGGCTTGGGTTTCCTCTCTCAATCATGTCCAAGGAGTAAAGACGCATACTCAGTGCTCAAAATATCCTATTGATGTCCATATTCCCACTTAAGGTCAAATATCCCCTTGAGAGGTCCTTTATGGTGGTTTTAGGTGTCATTTGTGATCCTTGATCCGTAGAAGCTACCTAAAACATTGAGATATTGGGTGTGGTGGTTTGAGTCGTCATGTTTATTTCTAGATTCCTTGAGGATTTTCACTTCATATAAGGCTTGGGGTCCCCCATCATCCATATCAAGGCCTTGACACCCATAACTAATGCTCAAAACCTTGTGAGGGAACTAACATCCTTTTTTATAGGCCAAGAATACACTCTAGAGGTCATGTGTAGTGCCTCGAGGCATTGTTCATGGTTTTGGATGCCTCAAATATTTATTTATGACCTAAGGCATGGGCTTCTTTCCTAGATCATTTCCAAGACCTCCAGACACATACCCATAACTAAAAATCACCTAGTAGCATCAACATCCCTAGCCATACGAAAAAATACCCTCAGAAGGCCATGCGTGATTGTTTGAGGAATCCTTCTTGGACATGGATGGCTAGAAGACTCCTTTAGGCCCTAAGGTTCATATTTCCTCTCTTGACCATGTCGAGGGCCTCAAAACCCATACCTGAATATCCCCATCCAGAGACAAAGGATACCCTAGAAATATCTTCTGTGGTGGTTCAACATGTCATTGTCATCCCTGGATGCCTAAAATATTCCTTTAGTACTTAAGGATTGGGTTTTCTCTCTTGATCATTTCTAAGGTTCGAAGACCCATACCCACTGCTTAAAATATCCTAATGATATCTATATTCCAAATTGAAGGCCAAAGATCCCCTCGAGAGGTCATCTATGGTTGCTTTAGGTGTCATTCATGACCCTTGAGCCCTATAAGCTACATAAAACCTCGAGATATGAGGTGTGGTGGTTTGAGGCCTAATTTTGGGCCCTACATGCCTGGAATATTTGTATTTCTACTAAGAGTTGGGTTTGCCCCTTGAACAATATCAAGGCCTTCACACCCATAACTAATTCTCAAAACCTTATGAGGTAAGCAACATGCTTTCTTAGAGGCCAAGGATACCGTCTAGAGGTCATGTGTACCATTTGGAGGCATTGTTCATGGTTCCATATTACACAAAGATTTCATTAGTACCTAAGGCATGGGATCTTTCCTAGATCATTTACAAGACCTCATGACACATACCCACTACTGAAAATCACCTACTCGAACTAACATTCCCAGCAATAGGCAAGGATACCCTTAGGAGGCCATGTGTGGTTGTTCAAGATATCCTTCCATTAGGTCACAAGGTTCATATTTCCTCCCCTAACCATTTCTAGGGAAATAAGTCCCATACCTAGTGCTAAAAATTTGAATGGTACCTATATACCTAGCTAGAGGAAAAGCATTCCCTTGAGAGTTAATTTGTGGTGGTTCAAGGTGTCATTCTTGGCCCCAAAATCCAAGAAGCTTTCTTTAGGGCCTAACTCTTAGGATTTTCCCCTAACCATATCTAGGGTCCACATCCTCATACATAATTTTCATAACCTCATAATGATGAATATCCCTATCCAAAGACCAAAGATACCCTAGAAAGTTCCTTTGTGGTGATTCGACATGTCGTTGTCCCTAGATACCTAGAAGCTTCCTTTAAGACATATGGCATGGGTTTCCCCTCTCAATCATGTCCAAGGAACCAACACCCATAAATAGTGTTCAAACTATCCTAATGATTCCCATATCCCCACTTGAAGGCCAAATATCCCCTCGAGGGGCCATCTATGGTGGCTTGAGGTGTGATTCATGACCCTTGAGCCCTAGAAGCTACTTAAAACCTCAAGAATTCGAGTGTGGTGGTTTGAGGAATCATCTTTGAACCTGGATGACTAAAGGCTTTGTACTTCAGTTAAGGCTTAGGTTTCCCCCCTTGAACATATCAAGGCCTTAAAAGCCATGCCTAATGTTCAAAACATAGTGAGGTATACTAACATCCTTTCTTAGAGGCCAATGATATCCTCCAAAGGTCATATAAGAAATTGTTCATGACTCTAGATGCATCAAAGCTTTCTTTATTATGTAAGTCATGACATTCATATGTAGATTGTTTTTGAACCCTTGGGAGACATACTTACTGCTCAAAATGACCTAGTGGCACCAACATCCCTAATCATAGGCCATGAATACTTTGAAGAGGCCATGTGTGGTTGTTTGAGGCAACCTTATTGGAACTAGATGCCTAAAATATACCTTTAGGGCCTAATTTTCATGTTTCCTTTGTTGACCATGTCGATGGACCCACAACCCATACTTAGTGCTAAAAAATTCTAATGGTACATATAACTAGTTAGAGGAAAATGATGCCCTCCAGAGGTCATTTATGGTATTTCAAGGTGTCATTATTCACCCCAAAATCCTAGAAGATTCATTTATGGCCTAAATCTTAGGTTTGTTCCATTGACCATATCTAGTGTCGAAAGACTCACTTAATGTTCAAAAACAAAATGTTGATTACCCTCATATGGAGACCAAGGATACCCTGGAAAGGTCCTTTGTGGTGGTTCAACATGTCATTGTTACCTCTAGTTACCTAGAATATTGCTTTAGGAACTAAGGCATGTGCTTCCTTTCTTGATAATGCCCAAGTACCCAAGACCCATACCTAGTGCTCAAAATATCCTAACAATGCCCATATCCCCACTTAAAGGCCAAATATACCCATATTTCCACTTGAAAGCCTAATATCCCCTCGATAGGTCATATATGGTGGTTAGAGGTTTCGTTCATGACCCTTGATACCTATAAGCTACCTTAAACATCAAGAGTTTGGGTGTGGTGGTTTGAGGTACTATGTTTGGTCCTGGATCCCTAGAAGCTTTGTATTTTGGCCAAGGCATAAAATTTCCCCCTCTTGACCATATCAAGGCCTTAATACCCATACCCAATGATCAAAACCTTGTGAGGGAGCTAACATTGTTTATTAGAGGCC
Source organism: Picea glauca (assembly GCA_000966675.3). Lineage (NCBI taxonomy): Eukaryota > Viridiplantae > Streptophyta > Pinopsida > Pinales > Pinaceae > Picea > Picea glauca. The sequence goes on along the minus strand of JZKD02S2319141.1, from coordinate 333,344 downwards.
AAGGATACCATCTAGATGTCATGTGCGGTGATTTAAAGAATTTTTCATGGCTTGGATTCCTCAAATCTTTCTTTAGGACCTAAGTCATGAACTTCTTCCCTAGATTATTTCCATGTCCCTAGGACATATACCTACTATTCAAAATGACCTAGTGGAATTGGCATCCCCAATTATAGGCCAAGGATATCCTATGGATGCAATCTGTGGTTGTTCAATGCATCCTTCTCAACCCTTGATGGATAGAAGCTTCCTTTAGGGTCTAAGGTTCATGTTTCCTCCCTTGACCATGTTTAGGGCCCCAAGACCCATGTTTGAAGTGACATTATTTTCCCTAGTTGCCTAAAATATTTATTTATTACCTAAGGCTAGGGTTTCCTGGCCCACCCATGTTCAAGGCACTATGACCCAAATCTAGTGGTAAAATCACTCTAATAGAGCCTGTATCACATCGTAAAGGCCCAAGATGCCATATAAAGTTCCTATGTGGTGGTTCAACTCATTTTTCATGTCCCTTCAACCTTAGAAGCTATATTTAGGGTTTGAGTCCTCAGTTTCCTCCCCCAACTATGGTCAAGGAAACAAGACTCATACCTAGAGTTCAAAACCATCTAATGGTGCCCATGTTCAAGTGGTGGTTTGAGGTGTTGTTATTGGAGTTTGATGTTTGGAAGCTTACTTTAGGTCCTAAGGATTGATTTTCCTCCCTTAACCATGTCTAATGCCCCATGACCTATACTTGGTGCTTAAACCCTTTTAATGGTGTTGTCATCACAAATTGAAGGAAAAATTTCCCACAAAGAGAACATATGTGGTGGTTTGAGGGTTCATTGATGGATCTTGAGCCTTGGAAGCTAATTTTAAGGTTTAATGAGAAAGTTTCGTGACTTGACTTTGGTCAAAGTATTCAAACGAATAATTTCTTCTTTGAAAACCCTAATGGTGCCAATATGCCCACTGAGAGGCAAAGAATACTCTTGGGAGATCATGTGTCTAGGTTTAAGGTGTTTTTATTAACCTTGGATGCATGAAATATTCCTTAAATTCCTAAATCACATGTTTCTTCCTCCCACCATTTTGAGGAACCCTCGACCCATAACTTGTACTGAAATTTTTTAATGGTGAACATAGCTCCACTTGGAGGCCAAATATCCCCTGCAGATGTCATTTGATTTTCATGAGATTTAATTCCTATAATCTTCATTTATGGCCTAATACCTCAAATTTCCTCGATAACCATATTTAGGACCCTCATACCCATACCTAGTTCTAAAAACTTAATCATCAATATCTCCACTTAGAGGGCAAGGATATGTTTAAAAGGTCATGTGTAGTGGATCATGGTGTTAGCCTTGAACATTGATGCTTAGAGCATTCATTTATGGTGTAAGTCCTAAGTTTCCTCCTTTAAATATGTCTTGGGCCCAAAGAATCATGTACCTAGTATCAAAAACTCCCTAATGTCACCCATATCACTATTGAAAGGAAGGGGTAACTTTAAGAGGGTTTGTGTAGTGGCTCAAGGTGTTTCTCATAGCCATGTGTTTCAAAAAAAATACTTTAGGGTCCAATCATCATGTTTCCTCCCATGAAGATGTCAAGGACCTCAAGACTCATAACTAGTTCTCAAAATATTTTAACGATGCATGTATCCTTACTTGGAAGACAAGGATGCCCTAAGATGTCATATGTGGTATTTTGGGTCTTTTTTCTTCACCTATATGTTTATAAGCTTCCTTTACAACCTAAGACTTGGGATTCCTTCGAAAACCATGCCCAAGGCCCTAATACTAATACCTAGTGTTGAAATTTTCTTAATTTCATCAATATCCCCATTCATAGGACAAGGATATCATTGGGGGGTCAAGTGTGGTGGCTCGAGGCATTGGTCTTGGACCTTGATACTTAGAAGCAACCTCTACACCCTAAGGCACAAGTTTCCTTCCCTTACCATGTCAAAGACTTTGGCACACATACTTAATCCTCAAATCGTCCTAATGTTAACGATATCCCCACTTGTACGTGAAAGATATACATTAGGAAAGATAATTTAGTCACAAAAGCATGCATGCAATTTAAATATTTTTGGCCAAATTGACAAATTTAAAATAATTGTTTGCTAATTTGATTTCTTCATATTTAAGTTTGGAAAGACAAACAAGATGGTTTGGGTTCCAAATGCATCAAAACCTCTATTTTTCTAAATGGTTCTCAATATCTCTATTTTTTAAAACTCTGGATGAAACTACACACACATATAGAGTCTATATGCATATTCCATATATATATATCCTTAAAAACAATAATATTGTTTACTATTTCTCATATATTTTTGTTTTGACATATATCAAAATTTTAAAATGCATGTCTTTTATTCTTGCTATAACTTTTTATCACCTTAAAGATTTTTAGAATAGCTTATACACTCATAAGGAGATCTATAATATAAAAATAAAACTGTTTGATTATGATAAGACCATCATACCCTATACTAAGACCTTATAATTTCAAGGATATATAAATAATTTCATAATTTAAAAAAAATATAAATTAATATTATAATTTTTGAAAAAATAGCCACTCACAAGAACAATGTGTTATCTACAATGCTACAAATTTTCTTAAGGGGATTCCATCATTTAGGCACTCAACACATGCACTAACATGAACATATGCATTTTGCATGAAAAATAACATAATTCATTGTGAAAGTAATTATTCCTCCAAGTTAAGAGAGATAAAATTAGAGAGAGCATCCCTAGCACATGATTATACACAAAAAATAATATTCTTATTATCAATATTACACTTATATATAGTTGGAATCAAATCCAACTATCTCCAAACATAGAGATATTTGTGAGAGAAACTCTTAACAACCTCCAACAAATCTCCAACAGATTCAAACCAAATCCAAACCAATTCTATTGTAAGCATTATTCCAACAACCTCCCATAATGTTTACATTACAAATATTATATCATAATTACATTACTCAAATTTCAACATAGATATTTGACTTGATATGGTCTTCATCAACACTCCTATCCACTCTAAAATCTTCAGCTCTTTCTTCTCCACGACTTCGAGCTTCCCTTTCAACTCATTTAAGATAACAATGTTTTTTACCATCATTGACGAATTTGTAGAATTGATGCTTCTCGACCTCCTAAGGACAATCATCCTATGGATACACTACCATCTATGGAATTCCCTCGCAGTCAATCATACAATTGACCTTCTTTAAACACACATACAATAATATATACATGGACAACCTTTAACTATTGTTCCTAAAGCCTCTAGGTACAACTGAAGCACCTAAGTACAACAAGAACCTCCAACTTTTAACATATTAAAATAAATGATTTGTTCTCTTGACACAGAATAACGTCAAAAACCACTAATTTTAAATTATGATATTATGTTGTGTAATTGGTTTTTCATATGTGAATTTTACAAACAAAATAAATATAACATAGTTAAATACATATGCTACTAATTACTTACTTCAAAAACCACTAATTTTAAATTATGATATTATGTTGTGTAATTGGTTTTTCATATGTGAATTTTACAAACAAAATAAATATAACATATAGTTAAAAACATATGCTACTAATTACTTACTGAAGTTTTTTTTCACTACACAATAAATCTACATATATATTATCCCGTGCCACCACATACTAAATCTGCCGTGCATCCCATAGAATGATCATGAATCGATCATATCCTCCATCATGTTCCATTTTATCCTATTTTTGAACTTGTGATAGTTTATCTCTGGTACCCGGCTGTGCAACTCCAATGTATCCTCAAAATTAGACATCAGTCAGTCAAGGGATCTGCAGACAATCCCTCAACTGCTTTGCATGCACTTAAGTTCCTCTAGATTGGCTTTGACTGGAAAATATGGCACATAAATGATGGCGGTACCTTATTCAGACAACGCTGAATTGATTGACAACCAAATCACGTTTCCTCTTTTGCACAGTGACGTCTAGTTTACCTTTCACCTTCCTCGACAGCAATGGATCTTATCACATTTATGCTCAACAAATTCGTGGGGCCTCCTCCATGCAGGCAATGACGACTTCCCTCTCGTGACAATAACAGATCCACCGATCTCTGCTCAGGTAGGAATTTCTCTAAGCAAGTGCAACTCCTCGACGGTTCTTACGGTCCTCTTGTTCTCTCACAAAACACATCAAAAATAAAACACCACTCTCATGCCCTATGCTACTCTATCTATTAACACTGCTAAAATTACATGATCACAGCCCCTCTCGTGAAAGAGTCAGGGCTGAGCCCATTTTGATACTATGAGAAAATTCGAGAAAGCACTAATAGCACATGATTATACACATAAAATAATATTCTTATTATCAATATTACACACATTATTATATGTATATATAGTTGGAATCAGATCCAATTGTCTCCAATTATAGAGATAGTTGTGAGAGAATTTCTCAACAACCTCTAACAAATCTTCAACAGATTCAAACCAAATCCAAACTAATTCTATTGTAAAAATTATTTCAACAAAGAGATTGATGTTTTTCCATGTTTACATTACCACTAACTATTCATTAGCTTGAAACCCTTTAATCTAAAAAACATGAAAGAAACAAATTTTTTTTCATATATTTTCAGTTTATGTTAGTATGTTAATGTGAATCTATCAAAATTACCTTTAATGGGTAATAGTGATACCTACATTTGAAATTTGAGTACACATAAAGAGATAAGTCAAAAATCTGATTCAAAACATAGTTTTTTGAAATTTGAGTACACATAAAGAGATAAGTCAAAAATCTGATTCAAAACATAGTTTTTTTTAGTTCCAAAATTATTTATGCTTATCATCAATATCATAATCTTAAATTCTATTGGTTCTTTTAAAATTGATGAACACATCACTTCAAAATTTCTAAATAAATCTTTTTAAGTGTGCCCTCAATGTTGAAATACTGTCCTGCATATCAAATCTGTTGACAAATTGATTGATTATTTTGTGGAGCTAGGACCTAATTTAGAGGCTCGCTTCTTCTATCGTATTTCTTTCCAGATTTTGCCAAGTTCGTTGAGTGAGTCGTTGCATAAGATGTTTATAGTTTTCTATTTGGGAGACAACAAAATTAACGAAATACATACCTGTTACATTATAAATACCATTGTGATACTACCATAAAAAGGGCGAAGTCTGCTCTGGTTCGTTTTCAAGGTCTTAGCTCTTTCTATTTTAAAACGTAGTTCCACATTTTATTTGCACATTCTATAGCGTAATTCCACATTTTGTTGAGAACAAAGGGTAGTACGAGTAAACAATATATGTGTTTTACATTAACAAGTTACCGGTTGTTTCACAAGATTCGTGGATTATAGCAAGATAATACAGAGCAGAGCATTCATTAATGAAATTGAAGAAAAAGTTATCATTGTAGGTTAAAGGAAAAGGTAAATATATTGAAGTTTGGGAAGATAGATAGATAAAAAGGATGTTGTTTAAATGTTTTATTTTTTTGGTTGGAATTCGGTCATGTAAATTTCGACAAAATCTCTATTTTATTTTCTGTTATTTAAATTGTATTTCTTAATACATAAATGAATTCAGCCTACTGAAAAACTCATACGACACTCCGATTATACAAATTTAACCTCTCAAATCTACGGATCCAACCATTCTTCACCACATTTCAGCCAAAATCAAACAAAAAAATCACCGGAAAACAACACTAGCCTTATAAAAAGTCATTGCAGTTGTTCACGTCATGTCCTACGTATTGACACGGGCGCAAATATGGATTTTATTATCTACGATTCGTAATGAAATATAGCACGAAGAGGATGCGTGGATATCCCTGGGATTCAGAGTTTTCGTAAGTGGAAAACTTAGAATAAGGTCAAGTTTGGCACTTTGTTCATTTCCATCATGGCGCACAAGGTAGCGAGGAATGCGCTGGAGCTGGGAATTTGTCGATATAATAATAATAAAGTCGTTAGTACAATACTGACCGTCGTTCCACTTGAAACTGGGTTGTATTCTAGTTTTGAATTTAATGATTATGTCGTGTAGATTTTGTGAGATGACTATAAATTTATGTAGGTGACGTATCAATATAAATTTCGGTATACTCTAGATTGAAATTGTACTCTCTAGAAGATGATGACAGACTAAAACTGCATCTTGTGGTGCAACGAATTGGCAATGATACATTACGTGTTCTTTAGTGTATTATCTCCTTGGTATTCTGGTTTCCCGTAATGAGACTGCCTCGATTATGCTGATGCGATGACAGACTAAGAATCAACCGTTATGAGAGTACCTCATACGAGGATGGCAGGTGCAGGGTTCTTTTTGATCGAGGAGGAAATTAAGAAAGTGACCTTTTTTTCGATGGAGTCACTTTCATACTGAAGTGGAAGATTTCATAATCTATTAAGGCTTATCTCTAATAAGCACGAGTGGTGTTAAGCACATCACAATACTTGAGATTCTATCATTCTACGTAACCTACATACCTATTTGCAAAGGTTGATTTATGTAATTCGGAATGTCGTGCATTATTTCGAGTCTATCTTGTTGCATAATTGTTGAGGGAAAATAATTTTTCAGCAAACAAATTAGCAAATTCCATAATAGAGATGGGATAAGGTAAGTTAAGTGTAAATAAGGCTCCTAGCACCTCTCTAATAAATTTAGAAAGAATTAACTTAGTATGACAAAGCTTCAAATGTGCACACATTTGTAAGAAGTAAATCACATAACTTACTCCATTTCCTCCTGGTAAGAACTAAAACACATAACTTACTCCATTTTCTCCTTCTTGTATGTTATATCATGGATGATGGAGTTATTATTCAAGGTGGTGTGTGGGCTTGCTAGTAAGTTAATGAATTTAGAAAGAATTAACTTCGTATGACAAAGCTTCAAATGTGCACACATTTGTAAGAAGTAAAGCACATAACTTACTCCATTTCCTCCTTGTAAGAACTAAAGCACATAACTTACTCCATTTCCTCCTTGTATGTTATATCATGGATGATGGAGTTAATATTCAAGGTGGTGTGTGGGCTTGCTAGTTTAGTGTGGGATGGTTTGGTTATTGAGGTTTGGCAGTGGAATAATTTTTGTGATTTGGCTATGATGGATTGTGTTTTGGTGACACTTTGGGGATGGGGTGAGTGTTAATTTTTAGATTGTTGAAAGGAGACTTCGTCTTTGAAATTTAAAAGAAAACAATGTGTAATTTTTTATTTGATTGAGGTTCAAACACATACAAAGGTCTTAAAGAGAGGAATTGTGGAGTCTTAGAATGACCTGACGAAAAAAACCTTGCATTGGAGTCATTAACTCTCTCTGAGAGAAAACCCTACAAAATTATGCGAAGCAGTGGCTGGGGCATGCAATTTAGATAGGGGATCAAGCCCATGGCTTAAGAGAGAAGGACAATAGAATGAAGACCCACATGTAAGCTAATGAAACATATTATTTATTAATTATTGAATCATTAGGGATCGTGTTACCCATGCTCCATCAAGCTAAACAAGAGGGCAATGTAAAAGAAACAATGCAATCATCAAGAAGCTCACCAAAATCTAAGAATAGACCACCTAAGTTTAACTAAAAATTCACACTTAAGGGATCCTTCATAGATCAATATTTTAAAATTTTGTGAATTTTAGTATGTTTTGGAAATTTTGGTTAGTGTTGAGATAATTTTTAAGGTAATATACTTAACATATTATAATATCTAGTAGTTAGTTAATTTTTCTAAAGACATTATTGATTTTAGACTTGGATATATGGTGGTAGATGAAGACAACCTTCCTCAATTTCATATTATAAAAGTGTTCCTCAATTTCATATCAAAAAGTTGTTTGATTTGAATACAACTTTTTTTTCTAATACAAAATTATTCATTATTGTTTCAAAAATTAACTTAATAAATTTAATAAATTTTTTTATTATTAAATATTTATTAAATTAAAAAAAAAAATCTAAATCAAAATATGGTATATTGAAATGTTGGTTAGTTTAGAAGTATGTTTAAACATATTATTAATGTTTTCTCATAGATATGTATAATATTTTTTTTTTACTATAAAAAAGTATTATATCTATATATATATTTATATATTTATATTAATATATATATATATATTTTTAACAAGAATGGTTATGTTTCATTAGGCGGCGTTTTGGCAAGCCAGAACCAAAAAGTTACAAATCTGAAGAAGGTTGGTGACCTCTAACAGTGCTGCCAACCTTCTTATAAATGTCTTGGGAAACCCATCCCATCTGCTTCTGGAGCTAATTCGAAAAAATGGCAAAAATTGCTTACATGAGTAAATTCTCACAAACTGTGAGCACAAAAG
>JZKD02S2319141.1:304708-321181 GCA_000966675.3 Picea glauca | reverse complement strand
CTTGCCGCCCTGTACTGCGCCACGGGCCGGTCACGTGGCTCCATGCTGCGAGACTGCGTGTCCGGCTTCTCCCTTTGCCACGGGGAGTCCACTAACACCCTATCCGGGAATATTTTTATAAACTTTAAATAATATTGAAAAAATAAAATTATTTATTATTAGTTGTTATTTTAATGCATATAAAATATGTTTAATATGTTTGTTGATCATAATTTAAATTAAAAAATAATGGTTATATATATATATATATATATATATATATATATATATATATATATATATATAATTTTGGAAATTCATTTTTGGAAACTTTGCTAGAAATGATCTTTGTTTGGTTATTATTATACTCATTATAATAAAAGGGAGTTTTATAGTTTTTAACAAATATTTTGCCTAATTTTACAACTAAGCTATGTCTTGTAGATTGTTGTTTGGCTCAAAGATAGTATTCCTTCTCTGTGGAAATAATTAAACTCCCCTCCATCCTTTCGGTCTGTGAACATGTATTCTTCTAAGTCCTTAGCCTTTTTGTTGTTGTACTCTTGACTTCCCAAGCTATCCAATTCTCATTTCCTCATCAACCTTCCTTCTATTTTTTTCACCAATAGCATCTTCATTACCTCCTTAAACGATTTTATTTCTCCTAGAAGGAAAAGAGACTAAAAAAACAATTATGGATTCCTCCTAGACATCCCTATATTTTCCCTCCACATAACAACCCTGTAAGCCTTTATTTAACTTTACATGGGATGGCCTCAGATTCAGTTTGAATAGTCACATGGTCGTGGAATTTGTATAGGATTATTTTTCTAGATGTGAAATGGCCATGGAGGTAAGCATGTCTCATGCTTTGTATGCCTTTAGCCTTTTTTCTGTTTTTCCTTCGTGTGGAGTGTGAAGTTAGAATCCACTTTGATTCCCTACTTTTCTCTACATCCACTTGGATTTGCTTGTTTTACAGAGTGTAGACTGCAAAGTACAAAGGTAACACTCCATCCTAATACTTTGACCAGATCACATATATCATCCTTTTTTGCATGCCTTTGCGTAGCCTAAAGCTCTACATATACTCATGTCACCATTTTTGAAGACTTCCATGAATTTCTCTGAAATGATAAGTAGGGTTCCAATAAGGATTCAAACTTAGAATTTTTAAAGCCATGCAAAAGGACTTTGGCTAAGGTCTAGAGGGAGTCATTAAATCCATTAAAAATACAACATGCGTAGTAAACATCCATCTTTCCATTCTCGATAAAAAAAAACCATCTATCAATAAGGGAGTCACATATGAACATGATGCCATGTAAAATCCTCGATTGATGACTATAGTGGAATGTTTTTTATGATATTCATTTAACTCACTTGTACATAACTAGGATTTTATTTTAGATAATGAAGGATGTTGTAGTATAAGCTTTCCAGTTTCATCTGCATACACCATTTGAACAAGAAAAACATCATCCATACTATTTGTCCACATATAATTGGTATCAATAGTGTAAATAATTGAATCACTACCACAAGGATACAAGCAAGTCAACTCTAGGTTTCCCATATGGGAGTCATCAATAACTTTGTAGATAATGATCTTTTCTAAACCATTTTATCCTTTGATAAGAGAAACTCTATCAAAGTTTGGAACATTGATCCTAAAATATTGCATAGATGAATGATAGTAGAGTTGATAAGATATCTCCATATCATTAAGTTGGACCTAAGCATGATTACCATTAGATGCATTATCGTCACTCCAACAATCATTTTTAGAAATTCTAGATAATTGTCATGAATTTTGTCATTTTATAGATAATTGTTGCTTCATTTTTAGTTTCTTTTCTCATATAGCATCCTCTTCAGCAATCATTCAGAAGGAATTATGTTCTTTATGTGGCAATGGATTACGATCTTCACTTAACATGATTAGGTTATAAAAAGAAAAAATATACAATCATGATAGTGTGCCCAAATGGCCTACACATGTTATGCATTAAATCTCTAAATTAGGAAGAAATTCATCTATTTATATAGGAAAAATATAAATACTATATAAGAACTAACCTTTAGTAATAACCTTCAATTTCTTTTCTTCTACAACTAGGGTTTTAGTGTTACATCCATAACAAAATTGATTCCCTTGAGTCCTAACGTATTTCTACATCAAATAATGAAGTGTAAAATTGATTATTGTGCATATACCATATCTAGTAAATAATTGTTGTAGCTAACAAGCCTTATAAGAATGTAACATATAAAAAAAACATAGATTATTAGCAATTACGTAAATTAAACTTCAGGGAACTCGGATAAAGTTCCTTAAAATCCATTTTACATTATAAAACGAAAAATAACAACATTACACGGACACAAAACAAAAAATTATATGTATATTTATCCATTGAGCAACTCTTTCTTGCATGTAACTTTCGTCCATATGAGAAACAAATAATACGAGAAACATTTCATAAAAACGCCCTTTAAAATATTATAAAATAATCAACCCTAAAATTATTTTTAGTCCTTCATGTTTTTCTACAATAGTAGGTGTTAGTACTCTACAGTAGTAGGTGTTAGTACCCAGATCTAGTTTTTCTACAATAGTAGGTGTTAGTACTCTACAGTAGTAGGTGTTAGTACCCAGATCTACATGGTAAAATTTTAAATCTAGTGTCATCTTCTATCAAGACATGCTTAAAAAACAAGTGCGCTGCCAGAGGCAAGGAATTCTTGCAGCGCAATGTCTCTTTGCAAGAGCATTTGACTAGAAACCTGGTGTTGGTATTGCATCTTTTCATTATGATTCTTTGCAAAATATTGGGATTCTTGTCCTCGGGTTATATATAAGATTCAAATATTTCTTGTAAGGATATAATGCCGAGACTTATGTTGTAGTATTGAATTTCAAGGAGTTTTTTCCCTGTGATTGAAGGCATGAAAGGATCTATAATTTTTCAAAGCTTGAAGCATTGCTCTAAGCATCTTGCAAGAAATAAAGAAGAGTCAGCCTTTGGGATGAGGCTGAGATGGTGCAGTGTGGTAAATTTATTGACCTGGAGCCAAATGTGAATATTGAAATCTTTCCTATGCACTTGTATGAAAATTTGAAGGTCAACACTGGGCGAAATGCATTGTTGTCCCATAGAACAATCCAGATGTTGGCAGCGATTTAAAATTGATAGTTTGATGTTCAACCTCAAGACAATTGCGTTGGTCACAAGAAGGGAAGTTTGCGGAACAGAGCATTCCAGATTCTACAGAAAAACGCAGCAACTATAAATCATCACCAAATTTCAAAGACACAATTAGCAGTCAAAGGGTCAAACTACATCCCAGATTTGTAGCAGTTCGATGAGCATTTTTCAGGCAGTCTTCTGACAGGTAGCAGAGCATCTAAAGATTTGCATTGTTTCCAGATTTCAAGGCATTGAGAGATTTTGTTGACAAGGAATATGTCAAGCAGAAGATGGCAGTCAAGAGATCAATGGAATTTTTTTTTTAGGAAAGTTGGCCCCAAAATCCTTGCAATAATAAGAATCTTCATTTATTTTTAGCTTATTGTTAGATATCTATTCCACAGAATTTGCAATAGTTAGTAAATATATTTTGTGATTCGTGGATGTCAAAAATGAGCTTTTAGGAATTTTTTTTTTTCAGCAGGAGGCACGAGAGAGGTACTCTGGGGCAGAAAACTGGGTGCGCTTTATTTTTAATCCGGAGGGCAGCTTTCCTTTTTCATATTTCAACATCGTAGATCCATGAAGATCTCGCTTATCAATTTGTTATCTTTGTCTCCATCTTATTTTTTCTTATCAATTTGTTAGGGCAGCCTTCCTTTTTCATATTTCAACATCGTAGATCCATGAAGATCTCGCTTATCAATTTGTTATCTTTGTCTCCATCTTATTTTTCCTCTTACTTGAATAAATTACAGTTTTTTCTGAGAATCAATAACTATCCATGGATTATAGATTCTTTACCCAGTGAGACTCATTGTATCTATCTATTTGGGATATGTTCAAGTATTTTATTCAATTTTAAAAAGAGTTTATGTTAATCTAATATTCAGTCTTATGGATTATATACGCATGATTTGATAGTGATGCTTGTGTTTTTCATAATTATTTTCCTTATTCCTCAACCGATCCATGATATTATCAGCCTCTTGTCGGATAACTAGTTTAATTTCCTTTCATCAATGATATACGTCAAGAAACTTCATGCCCAATAGTTTTAATATTTAACCAACCTATAAACCTTCAAATATAAACCATTGCAATAAGTGAGGTTCCCTAGTTTGTCCTCAACAATCAAGAACAACTTTAGGAACTAACAGTAGGAATATATTTCCTGTAAACAACTTCTTATATCATGTACCTTCAATAGCTAATGGAACCCAAGTAAAAATACATCTAGGTCTAAAATAAAACACATCTTCCAAAATATATAGCCTTGTGCAAAAAAATAAAAAATTATCTTACAATGGATAACTATCATCTTTGTTCACAAGTTTTCCATGCAATCTGATTTGGTGTGATCATGGATCCATTGATATTATTTGATGAATGATTTTTTTTTATGTGGGGCATCTGATGCACTTTGTTAAATTGGTTCTCTCATAGTTTTCATAGGTTTCTCTCTTCTTGTTCGCTCAAGAAGGGTATTCAACTTGGTCTATTGGCAGGGTTCTCTTTCAAAGTCCGTTCAAGCAGGGAAGATGACCTAGTTTCATCAAAGATTGTATAGTAAATGTGAAGTAGGATGGCCATGTCAAGTTGATGAGCATGATATTTGTAAAGAAGAAGTATCCTAGTATATAGATACAAGCTTTTAAGGGAAGTAAGATCTACTTTTTGGAATAAAAAATGTGAATTTAAGTGGTGAAATTATAATTATTTTAAGGAATGAATCAGTAAGACAGAATCATCCATGGGTATAATTAGATAAAACATGAATTCCAAACTACTTACATATTAGTGGGTGTAGTAGTCCTTGAAAGAGTTAATCCATGGATGGGAGGTGATATTAGAACCTTGGTGAATGATCAAAATATATAGAGTGCTACAATATGTTGATGTTTTGGTAGTTGCGGGAGGTATTAACGTCCATGTGTAACCTATGACTTAGAATGGTGTAACACCCCCACGACAGGGCATAAAAATTTCGTTCTCCTTGAGAGAACAATACCTTCATTAAGGGGTCTCTATTTCATTGTGCTCTTCCAGGGCTTTCCAGCCACGACCTCCATGCTCTGAACCGAGCTTTGAACTAGAAAATATCCTCTTCTAAGTCCTTCGGTTTCTTCCATTCCCCTTATACTTGCATATGATTGTGAGGTGTTACCAGACACCAAAACAACAAGAACCAAGACAACCACCGCACGAATTCCCCCCCTCCTGGAATGACAATTCTCCGAAGTTCACAATTCGATGCCACGTTTCCTTGGGAATTTCGACGGTCCTAATTCACTTCAGGACTTCGATGTTTGGGAGTCCCGGATGCTCACACAACCTTTCCTCGCAAGGTACTCCATACCCGAAATTCTAGATTAAGCGCCATATGTTTGTTGTAAATCAACATCTTAGTTTCATTTCGGGACTTCGACATTCAGGAGCTTCGGGCGTTTCTGCAGCCTTTTTCCCCTGGAGCGTTTTCTTTCAAAGTCAAAGATCATACGCCACACGTCCTTCCCAATCAATGTTCATGGTTTACTTCGGGACTTCGACATTCGGGAGTTTCTACCTCTCCACACTCACTTTCTCCCTAAAGGCTTTCACCCGAAGTTAACGATCTATCAATGCGTGTCTCCCACGAATCGACGACTACAAATCACTTCGAGGCTTTGCAATTTGAGAGTTTCAAAGTACTCACCAATGGAAACCGTCGTAGTGAAATCCTTTCGGAGTGTAAGATCTCTAGACACGCATCCCCTACTATCAACGGTCAGGATGAACTCCGACACTTCGACCTTTGGAAGTTCTCGCCTCTTGCCACAACTTTCCTACAAAGTGACTTTTCTCTGAAGTGGCAGGTATTCTGACACCTATCCTCTCAGATCGACGGCTTAGGTGAACTCCAGCCTCTAGGTCTTCGGGAGTTCTCACTTCACACAATCCATTTTTCCTCTGGTGCACTAAACCTCTGAAGCGAAGGATATGGTGCCACATGTCTCTTGGTGCCAACAACTAGGATGGAATTCGACACTTTAGGAGGTTGAATCACTCCTCGACTGAAATCTCCTTGAGTTGGTCAGCGCCGGGATGACCATGACCTAGATCCGATGGTCCTAATCTATTCATGTAGACCCTAGGTAAATGACTCACAACCTCCTCTCAGGGTCTCACTGTTGCACCACTCTTGGAAACACCATCATTCGACAAGTGCCTTCCCACGTGCTCTCGATATGATACCCACCTTCCCTCGATCGAACGATTGAGAGGGGTACCAAAGGATCCATAGATCCACGGTCCATATTACTTCTCTACTTCATTCTTTGGGGGTTTTGGCATTACTAAGCCTCTATTCTCCTGAATCGGTTAACGTCGGACTAACTACATCCTAGATCTGATGGTCGGGATGGCTCCCAAGAATCCTAATATCTAAGGACTAGATTGACTTCGGGACTTAGGGACTTTGAGGATTTTACCTCCCTTATGACAAACTCGCTCAATTTTCCCAACTCGCAAAGTCCGAAGGACTCAAGGGGTTAACTGTCGTGCTCCTTCCCATATTCAATGGTCACAACAGACCTTGTCTCTTCCCAAACAAATCTCGTTCATTCGTCTTCCATATGAAGGAACCTTCCCTTTCGATAAAACTTCAATCTCGTTATCCTTCCTCAGCTTTGTTAGCTCTAAAAGGCTTAATAGCTTTGCTCTCTCTCTATTGAACTTAACACATAGAGTAATTCTTCTGTGCACCCCTTGTGCTCGTTCATCAACCTAGAACTTAAGTGGCTCTCGGTCTTTGCCTTCTTCGCAGAGAGCCTCTGCATATGTGCATTATCTCTCCTGATATTTAACAGACTCTTTCCTCCAAGGGACTCAGAATGTCTAGGAGTGTTGACATGCATACGTGAAACTGTTCCCAAGGTCAACAAACTCACAATTCATGGCTCTATCTTAATCCACAATAGGGCTCAAGCATTTACGAGTACAAGTCATGTCCAAACCATATAATTTCTTATTTTCCCAATTACACAATCAAGAATAAATAAAAGGGATACAGTATAACCCCTAAGCAATCATGTACATCCTTGAAAACATTCACAGTATATCCAATTTTATTACATAGTTACAACTAAATTACACAAGGTAAGAGAATACTTATCTATTACAAGTTCCAGACAACTAACCGGCTGTGGGTGTGTGCCTTTCCACCCAACCATAGGCTCATAGGAATTCATTCTTATCACTCTAGCGACCCCCATGCCAAGCCATGATATCACTAGGTAACTAGGCCATCTCTTGGAGACCTTCTCTCTGTCACAGTATCCCTGTGAGGTTTATTAGATGATTCCTCAGCATCAAGCTTGTGTTTGGGACCTTCAGGTCGTGTTCTCCACAATTTCTTTTGGTTCATGCATCTCCTGCCAAGATTGCACTCTCATATCATGTCTCTTCTCTTACCATTCCCCTATATGTATCTTACCTTCCTTCTTCAGGAAGGTTTCTGACCTATCCTATTCCTTCTGTCAAAAGGAAGCTCAGGTATGTAGGTCTCTGGGGTACTTCGGTTTGACAACCCATGTTTCCATTCATGGGGGTGGTTGATTGTTCAACCAATAGTCCTTTCCTTCATTAATTGATTCTTTCCTCTAGAGATATCATGGCTTGTACTTCAAGGCTTCACCCCCCTAACAGTCAGTTATGGGCAATTTAACAATAATACATTTACATTGTCTACATGCCTTTGCATGGTAATCCTATTTTATGATTAATTACAAGCTGGGGAAAACAGGGGTGTTACAATCCCCTCCCCCTTAAAAGGAACACCTTCCTCGGTGTTCTTTCTCAATAACAATTGTTATGAATTCCTCATCCAACTGCTTCAGAAATCTCGATCTTCTTTCATGGTCAGGCCATTTCCAAACTCTTGTCCTTCATCACCCATATTCAATAAATTCTTGGACAACAAGCACATTAATAATAGTCTGATGCGAATTTTTTTTACTGTTGCATAAAATTTCTAGGGAAATTTAATAATATAGCACAATAATTATTTGCACAGTTTGTGGATTTGTATCCACATGGTTGTCTAGTTACCGAGGCTCACTGTTTTTCCTTGACATACCCATTATTTGTATGATCCCAATAGCTTACCAGAACTATCAAGGTCTCCTCTTCCTTACGGACACTCACCCTCCAGGCCCAGGCTCAAGCATCCCCTTCTTTGTTATATAGTCCCTCAGGTGATCCATCTTGCCTTGCCAAGGTTTTCTCGCACAGGAAGAACTATTCATCATGTGCATAATTCCAATCAATAGTTTACAAGAACTATCAAAGTCTCCTCTTCCTTGCAGTCACTCACCCTCCAGGCCTAGGCTCAGGCATCCCCTTTTTTTCTATATAGTTCCTCGGGTGATCCATATTTCCTTGCCAAGATTTTCTCGCACATGAAGAATTCCAGATACTTTATCGAGCCTTACAGTCGAAGTGTCCCTCAAAATTTCTCTACTGAGGCATCCCTCCAGCTTGTGATACCTCAACACAACATATTCTAGGTGACCATGGCTTACCGCGGGGTTATCATGGCTCAACAGTATCCATTTTTCATGCTTTTACAACTTTCCAGCCTTAATCTGTCCTTTCTAGAAAAATCTTTTCTTGTCACTTGTATCACATGCATGCAAAAATTCATGAGACATCATCATAAATTTTAAATTCAAAATCTTCTTGTAAATCTGTCATCCACGGATTTCCAAATTCCACATTTTGTTTTCATATTTGTTCTGCATAGGAACCAAATTCATAATTAGGGGAGTTTCCTTCTGATAGCAGTTTGTCTCAACAAGAAATTGGTCTTCCTTATGGGCTTACAACACTTCCATATCCAAGACCCCTTTGCTTCCTGCACTTTCAACTTCAGTCAGCCAAACAAATTGTTAGTTTCCCATGCACATATATTTTCATTGCACCTTTATAATGTCATCACAAACAATTCTTAAATTGTGCATGCTAACATTCCAATCACTTTTATCTATTTGTTGACACAAGATAAAGGACTTCGGAGGATTTCACCTTTGCACATCCCAAAACTCCTGAATCGCAAATCTCTGAATACTTCCATGTCATCCCCGGTGACGTCATTACGTCATGTTACTTCAATGCTACGAAACTTTGGAAATTTCTTCCTTCCATTCTAACATGAACAATTTCTTATGGAGTGTCAAGTCTTTGGACTTCACAATCTCATGCCACGCGTCCACTGTGACCATCAGGGGCCCCACCATACATGCTCGAGAGGAGGGCCACGTGGAAAAATATTAGATGCGGACAGGTGGCCATATCAAATGGGTGACACGTGTCACGTTCTAACTGGCATTTCAATCATCCAAATGTTATTAACTCACTGACACGTGGCACACATCCCATGTGTCCATTTCATTTTGAGTGACGTTAGCAAGCCACGTCACTTCAGAACTTCGGGCCTCAATGGTTTTTACACTTGCACACCCCAATTTTCTCGAACATCGAACTCTCGAACCTCCTTACCTTATGGAATCCACATAGTATAGTTGTCAACATCAAGGTGGTGGCATGTGGCATGTTTAAGAAGGGTCCACATCACTATTGGCGAAGTCATCCTACCATGCCACTTCTTCTCTTTTTCTTCAGGAGTTCGGGCTTCAACGGTTTGCACATCAGCACACTCCAATTCTCCCAAATGCTGAACTCTTGAATCAAGTTGATCCATCCTTGATCAAATCCAATGGTGAACACTCCCCCCCCCCAATATCTACGGTGTAGATTCTCTTCGGGACTTCGGAACTTCGAGCTTTGGCCCCTCTAGCTCTTATAACCCATAACTTTTTCCAAAGTCACGAAGTCTGAATGACTTGAAGGTTATCCTTCATGCACTTTTCTCTAGATATGATGGTTGTGAAGGATCCTCCTTCTCCTGAATAGATCCTATGGCCCAATCACCACAAATGTTGTGGTTTCTATCTTTGTGGCCATTTCTTAAACTGTTACACCTCATGTTCTTCCGAACACAATCCAAGTGTTCTCTCAACGCCCTTCTGACACTCTACACATCAAAATTATTTGGACTTTTTACTTTGAATTCCTCATTCACGTCCCATCCAGGTTCATTGTTGAAACCATGGTCTTTGAACTTGAATTTTGTCCATTTCAACAATAATTATTTTCCGAAACTTTTGCTTAAACTTCCACTAACATGGCCATACAGGCCCAGTGTTGAAACCGTGGCTATGATACCATTTTTTAATGTCCCCAGCCACCAATAGGCTGGGCAACCTCACCTCCTGGACGTCTCTCCTTGCTATGATACCATTTTTTAACGTACCCAGCCACCAATAGGTCGAGAAACGCTACCCCAATCAGAATGTATATTTTTCCTTTCTTCTCTGATACCAATTTGTGAGATCCCCAACCTTAACTAATGGGCAAGTCCATGCCACCTAATAACTTTCATGCTCTGATACCATGAGCATGTAGTCTCATTGGCCTTAAGCATATAGGCTCTCCGACCTAATAATCATATAAATCTTCGAGCTTATAAACACGTGGCTCATCAGCCTATAAACATAATTACAATTCAGCAATGGCTCATCCTTAGGGTGTTACACTAGGCATGAAAACCAATGTAAGCTTTATGCATTTATGGTTTTGTATTGTTTTTTAGATTTGCAAAAGGATGAATGTATGTTGCAAATTATGGTGATCTTTGAGTGTTGCAACAAAGCAAAAAGATTTGATTTAATGCAGTAAATTCATTGCATAATCATTTGCATGCAAACCTATACGATGCGGCATTGATAAGACCATTTTGACACTTCGTCAGACAATAGTCATGTTTACAGTCAAAAGTCTCAGAATTGCCAGATGAATATGATGATGGTGAGTATGCTTGAATCTGAGGAGAAAAATCAAAGAGGACCTTTGCCACTCATTGTGAGAGAGTTCATTTCATGCCACATGATTGTGATAAATCAACCTTCATCAGAAGAGATCGTCTCTTTGTAGGAGAGACATTGCCACTTGTTTTGTGAGAACTTGTCCCTTTGTATTATTAGAGGAGATCATCTCTTTGTAAGGAGAGACATTACTACATGCTTGTGAGAAACAACCACTTTGTATTGTAAAAGGTTGTGATTAGCCACTCTTAAGTGATGATGAGAGTGAGAGGCATTTGTCTTATGCCTAAACATTGTAATGGGTCTTGTAACCATTGTTGAGTGAGCGGCATTATTTTTCCAATGCATGTGCTGGAAATAATTGTAAAATTGTCCATGAGTGTTTTATAAACTCTTGGAAAGTATGGTATTGATTTGAAGTTTTGATCATGTATAATCAACTACAGATTTCCATTGATGCAAGTGTCAACATTGACATTCTCATTCTAAAGTACAAAGGTGAAGGAGAAGAAGAGTGCGTCCTGTCAGAGACATTTTTTATGCAAATCAAGGAATCGACGACATATTTGCATTGGTGCAAGTGTTTGCATCAACATACTCATTCCAAAGCACAATGGTGAAGTAGAATAAGGATGTATCCTTTCATAAACCTTTTCTATGCAGATCAAGGAGCAGGGAAGTGTATCGTGGAGTGTAACACTCTTCCTAGAAGCTGGTTGCAGACATTCAATTTTTCTCTCTATACTTTTGGAGGACCAAAAGTGATTTTTGTGGGAAGGTTTGATCTAGGAGGATCTCCATACAAAGAACTATTACTTTGCACACCATGGAGAAGATCATTAAAATGATTAATTGATGATAAAGTGGAAAAGAATAATTAATGCACATGAATGAATTATTTAAATTGTAAAAATGATTGATACATTTAAATGAGTATGAGAAACTCATGTATTATTCATACAAATGGGAAAAATGATTAATTCTTGAAGTGATTTTGATAATCTCACGTATTATTCATTTAATTGAAAAAATGGGAAATTAGCAAGAATCCAAATCATAAATTAGTTTCCTAATTTTAAGGGAAAATTAGTTTCCTAGTCTTAAGGAGTAAGTTAAGGGTCTCATGAGTTGGTTTTTACTCTTCCTCACTTTATTACAATTGGATTCCTAGTCTTAAGGAGGAATTTAAGGGTCTTTCTCATTTTTTTCCTTGAGTAGTTATCGGATCCTAAATTTATGGATCTTGTCTCCTTGAATTAAGGAGTTAAGGAAAAATATCTAAACCTCCTATGTAAATCTCTAAGGGATACAGATGCTTTATGGATCATCCCATGGTGGATCCCTTAATGGAGATGCAGAGAGAGAAGGTCAAATGTAGTCCTTCTGGTGTCTGAAGAAATTTTCCACATTTGTGAGAAGATTTTATCCCTTTCATAGGAAGGAAAATCAAGTGATTTGTATTCCAAGAGGATCTGGAGACATAGCCATACTGGTGAAATTTGTTAACAACTCGGTGATCTCTTGCTTTATGTGTCGATTTCTTATCTCATGTTTCCATATGTATATTATTTCCACAGTTATGGTCCTTTAATGCATTAAGTGATGTCATATGAGATTAATTAGCATATTCACCAAGTTATATTCAATTTGGATTCAAGCCTTTATAAGAACATCAATCCACCGTTAATGCAATCAAGTTCAATTAAAACAATTGTATCACTGATCCTTTCATTAAGTGAACATAGAACAAGATTAGGTTGACATCAAGGTCACCCTGGTTCCATATCACACTATGTCCTATTAATTTGGTCACCTTAGGGGATAGGGTGCAACTGGGTGGTTCCTTGAAGTGGCATCATCCATGCCCGATCATACTTCTCACCTTCCATACTTTTTTCATTCCATATCCTTATATTTTGGGATTTTATGGTGTACTGGCCAAAGAAGGGATTGTACCTCATTTGATGGGAGGAAGGGGCTAAAGGCCCAGATGGGAAAGTAGTTGGAAAAAGATAAAATATTAATTATGAACCTTCTATATGCTCTCCCGGGAGGTCTTGAGAAATAATGAATTGTTATCTCTTAAAAAATAAAGGACGTGCAAAAGAAAAACGCACAATAAATAGACATCCCACTTGTTGAGGTGTGTACCCTCATGCAGTGTCCTTTTATTTCAATGCACATGGAACTCTGTGTACCTCTAGCTGCAAGTTTCACTATAGTATTTCCCCCTAAGACAATCGATTCACCATAGGGAGTATCCAGTGTTTGGACTTTAATAAATTAATGGAAATAAATGGGATTGGAAAAATGTTGCATTGCGAACAAAGGGCATCTCACCCTCTACAAAGGCACCCATAAATGAGACAATACAAACAATTGTATGTCATGAACCCCATGCCTATAACTTCACCCACTCCATTTCACATGCACACATGGCTTAGATAGGTTTTCTTGGGAAACACCTTGGACCTAGGGAATGATTTACCCAATAGGATTCATTGAGACCCCTCCCAAATCTAAATTTGACAAACTATATAACTTCCTTGAGAAATTTTTAGTTTGAAAATGGGGGTTTGATTCACATGTTTGGGTGTTTTGATTATTAGATGTGGCTTACTTGTTATGATAATTGTGACTCATGAAACCTTGGAGGGCGTATCTGTTTTCCTTTACAGGACCTTTCCCAATGGACAACTATTCATGGGGAGATGATTAGTTTGAACCTTCATGAGGGCTTGAAGCCCAAGGATGGATGAAGAGACCCCATGCCTGGGGAAATATCGTGATGATCAGTTTGCACAGTGGAAGAAGAGGACATTGCATTTGAGGCCACCCAAGCTGGCCTGGTTGGTGAGTTACCAGCCTTTCCCACCTGAATGTTATCCCTTGGAGGCCTTGGATGTCACCCTAGTAGGCCATGACGTCACCCAGGGCTAGAGTTTTGATACTTGAAGATCCTGGATGACATATTTGGCACATGTGACATGAAGGTAGCCTTTGGAGGCCCAACGGTCCACTAGATGACCCCAACATCTCCTTGAGGAGGCCTAACGTCACCCTAGAAAGGATGACATCACCCTCATTAGGGTTATTTTGTGGAAAATTGATTTAATTTTTAATTTTTATGAGAAAATTGACATGTAGGCTTAGTAATATAAAAAGACACAACTTTTGGTAAACGAGGGTAGGATTTCCCATATAAATATGGCTAACCTCATTTCATTTTTCATCATAACTCTCCCCATTGAGAGAGAGGACTTAAATTGATTCCATTTTTTGGAGTTATTGGTTGAAATAGTGAGGTGCACTTTTGTTGGAGGCTTGCTACTTGCATCTTGGATAATTTCTGGTGAAGTTTACTTGGAAATCTAGGGTTTTGTTGGTTGATTATTCTTGGTGAAGTACGTAAATATGAAATTCTCATTTCTATGTTAAATGTTTATGGTATATTTTCTTATTCATGTTGAAGATTATGAAATTGCTTGCTTGAGACCCTAGGGTTAAGCAACAAAAGGTGTTTCTTCCTTGCTCTTTATTTGCTAACCTTTGTCAAAGTGATTTTTCCTAGCCAAACTCCTATAGTCCTAAAGTGCTAACACCTAAGAAGCTTTGTCTAGTTATTGAATTGCATTAAATATATTTCAATAGTCTAAGAAAGAGGAAATCACTAGATCCTAGAAGTGCCTACTCTCTAGCTAAATTTACCTTTTAAAGATTGGTTCTTTGGGGACTTAAGGTGCTACTCCTCAATATTCACTTTATATTTTCTTAGAAAAATATAATCATTGTCATTTCTCCATGAAAATGTGCTAAAATTTTGAATCCATAACCCTTTGAAGGAACTAGTTCCATCTCTCTTTTGTTGGAAGATTGATCAAACATTCAAACCTTATTCCCTCAAGCTTCTACTAACCATCTCTAACCCTAGTTTAACATGAATCACTAACTTTATTGTTGTTGTTATAATTGTTTTCTACAATCATCTAATAGCAACAAAATTTATGCATAATTCACATTAATTGCTAGCTAATCAGTTCAGAAATTGCTTATGACAAGTTATTATCATTCTACATATTAAATTCTATATTTTCATTGTCTTTTCAAGGTTTTATGAGGAGTATTTGTTGCATGTATTTCATTTTATTCATTGTTGTTGTAAACTTATTAACTGCTACAATTTTATACTAGCTAGCATATTTTATCTTGGTTCACTATCTTTTGAGGCTCAAATATCATATTTGTACTTTTATTTGTCATAAATGCTCTTATTTGTACTTTATTTTTTCATATATGTTCTTGTTGTCTTGTTCTGGGCAGGTGCATTTCATCACTTCCATTTGCCTCATTTTCTTGGAAATTTACCTTGTGAAACACCTGAGTTGAGTGGGAAGTGAGAAGTGGGGTACTTCTTCATCCTTATATTTAGCCTATCCATCCCTTTAGGTCACTGGGGACACCTCCCTTAGGTTGGACTTGCATGCTTCCCTAAAAGATGGGATTTCCTATTGAGGTGACAGTGATATGGAATCCCATTGTTACGCTGTAGCACCCGTCCACAGGATGCTAAGCAATTAACTATTTATTTAAATACTTACACATTAACAACTTTGTTTTAGCATTATTTCATTGATTTTTATTTACACATTTTTTCTACATCTTCTCAATGATAAATCTAATAACATAATGAAATAAGTAGTTGGCTAACTTTAAGATTTAAGAACTTAAAACATAAGTATACCCAAAATATCAATAACAAAATATCACTGAAAAATACCTCCTCCTTATTTTGTAGAAGTTCATCAGTTGTAATGTAGTCCTGGGCGCTTCCAAGTATTCTTTTCCCGCTTGCCCAGAGTGAAACAATGGAATCCTCCTTGCCAACTAGGAGCCTAGCCGGCTTCCTAGCTCCAAGAAACATTTCGGTTTCTTGGCCCTCTGTGCCCGTGACTCCAAGAACAACAAAGCACAAATGCTCAAAGAAAACTATCACAAGAATTATATCTTCCAAGAATTTCACAACCTCTCATCATACTCCAACCTCTTCCTCCCCTCCTCTCTACTTCTTCTCCCTATTTATCAAGTTTCCATACACACTTCCCCAAGTCTCCTCAACCCCCTCATCATTATCCACCAACCTCCCTTATCTAGATATTTTGGGAAAATATTAAAATAAAACTAAATATAAATGACTTGCATTAAACAACAATAAATAAAATAAAAAGTCTTTATTCTCATGCTAGATAATAAATGTTATTTGATAATTTTCCCCCAAAATGTACATAACACTCCACCATGCTCATTTAATTCATCACACCCACCATCTATCAAAGTCAAGAAGTATTTAATGCTTCTAGATATTTGTATGCAATATAATTTAC
>JZKD02S2319141.1:294690-304698 GCA_000966675.3 Picea glauca | reverse complement strand
CAAGGATACCCTCTAGAGGTCATGTGTGCCATTTCGAGGCATTGTTCATGGTTCCATATGCCACAAATATTTCTTTAGTACCTAAGGCATGGGATCTTTCCTAGATCATTTACAAGACCTCATGACACATACCCACTACTGAAAACACCTACTCGAACTAACATTCCCAAAAATAGGAAAGGATACCCTCAGAAAGCCATGTGTGGTTGTTCAAGATATCCTTCCATTAGGGCGTAAGGTTCATATTTCCTCCCCTAACCATTTCTAGGGATTTAAGTCCCATACCTAGTGCTAAAAATTTGAATGGTACCTATATACCTAGCTAGAGGAAAAACATTCCCTTGAGAGGTAATTTGTGGTGGTTCAAGGTGATATTCTTGGCCCCAAAAGCCAAGAAGATTTCCTTAGGGCCTAACTCTTAGGATTCCCCCCTAACCATATCTAGGGTCCACATCCTCATACATAATTTTCAAAACCTCATAATGATGAATATCCCCATCCAAAGACCAAAGATACCCTAGAAAGTTCCTTTGTGGTGATTCGACATGTCATTGGCCCTAGATACCTAGAAGCTTCCTTTAAGACATATGACCTGGGTTTCCTCTCTCAATCATGTCCAAGGAACCAACATCCATAAATAGTTTTCAAACTATCCTAATGATTCCCATATCCCCACTTGAAGACCAAATATCCCCTCGAGGGGCCATCTATGGTGGTTTGAGGTGTGATTCATGACCCTTGAGCCCTAGAAGCTACCTAAAACCTCAAGAATTCGAGTGTGGTGGTTTGAAGCATCATCTTTGGACCTAGATGACTAAAGGCTTTGTACTTCAATTAAGTCTTAGGTTTCCCCCCTTGAACATATCAAGGCCTTAAGAGCCATGCCTAATTTTCAAAATATAGTGAGGTATACTAACATCCTTTCTTAGAGGCCAATGATATCCTCCAAAGGTCAAATAAGAAATTGTTCATGACTCTGGATGCGTCAAAGCTTTCTTTAATATGTAAGGCATGACCTTCACCTGTAGATTGTTTTTGAACCCTTGGGAGACATACTTACTGCTCAAAATGACCTAGTGGCACCAACATCCCTAATCATAGGCCATGAATACTTTGAAGAGGCCATGCGTGGTTGTTTGAGGCATCCTTATTGGAACTAGATGCCTAAAATATACCTTTAGGGAATAATTTTCATGTTTCCTTTGTTGACCATGTCGATGGCCCCACGACCCATACTTAGTGCTAAAAAATGCTAATGGTACATATAACTAGTTAGAGGAAAATTATTCCCTCCAGAGGTCATTTATGGTATTTCAAGGTTTCATTATTCACCCCAAAATCCTAGAAGATTCATTTGTGGCCTAAATCTTAGGTTTGTTCCCTTGACCATATCTAGTGTCCAAAGACTCACTTAATTTTCAAAAATAAAATTTTGATTACCCTCATATGGAGACCAAGGATACCCTGGAAAGGTCCTTTGTGGTGGTTCAACATGTCATTGTTACCTCTAGTTACCTAGAATATTTCTTTAGGAACTAAGGCCCGTGTTTCCTTTCTTGATCATGCCCAAGTACCCAAGACCCATACCTAGAGCTCAAAATATCGTAACAATGCCCATATCCCCACTTAAAGGCCAAATATCCCCATATCTCCACTTGAAAGCCTAATATCCCCTCGAGAGGTCATATATGGTGGTTTGAGGTTTCTTTCATGACCCTTGATACCTATAAGCTACCTTAAACATCAAGATTTTAGGTGTGGTGCTTTGAGGTATTGTGTTTGGTCCTAGATCCCTAGAAGCTTTTTACTTTGGCCAAGGCATAAAATTTCCCCCTCTTGACCATATCAAGGCCTTAATACCCATACCCAATTCTCAAAATCTTGTGAGGGAACTAACATTGTTTATTATAGGCCAAGGATACCATCTAGATGTCATGTGTGGTGATTTAAAGAATTTTTCATGGCTTGGATTCCTTAAATCTTTCTTTAGGGCCTAAGGGATGACCTTCTTCCCTAGATCATTTCCATGTCCCTAGGACATATACCTACTGTTCAAAATGAACTAGTGGCATTGGCATCCCCAATTATAGGCCAAGGATATCCTCTGGATGCAATGTGTGGTTGTTCGATGCATCCTTCTCGACCCTTGATGGATAGAAGCTTCCTTTAGGGTCTAAGGTTCATGTTTTTTCCCTTGACCATGTTTAGGGCCCCAAGACCCATGTTTGAAGTGACATTATTTTCCCCAGTTGCCTAAAATATTTACCTAAGGCTAGGGTTTCCTGGCCCACCCATGTTCAAGGCACCGTGACCCAAATCTAGTGGTAAAATCACTCTAATAGATCTTTCATCCCATATTAAAGGCCCAAGATCCCATATAAAGTTCCTATGTGATGGTTCAACTCCTTTTTCATGTCCCTTCAGCCTTAGAAGCTATATTTAGGGCTTGCGTCCTCAGTTTCCTCCCCCAACTATGGTTAAGGAAACGAGACTCATACCTAGAGTTCAAAACCTTCTAATGGTGCCCATATTCAAGTGGTGGTTGGAGGTGTTGTTATTGGATTTTGATGCCTGGAAGCTTACTTTAGGTCCTAAGGCTTGATTTTCCTCCCTTAACCATGTCTAATGCCCCATGCCCTATACTTGGTGCTTAAACCCTTTTAATGGTGTTCATATCACAAATTGAAGGAAAAATGTCCCACAAAGAGAACATATGTGGTGGTTTTAGGGTTCATTGATGGATCTTGAGCCTTGGAAGCTAATTTTAAGGTTTAATGAGAAAGTTTCGTGACTTGAATTTGGTCAAAGTATTCAAACAAATAATTTCTTCTTTGAAAACCCTAATGGTTCCAATATGCCTACTAAGAGGCAAAGGATACTCTTGGGAGGTCATGTGTCTAGGTTTAAGGTGTTGTTCTTAACCCTGGATGCATGAAATATTCCTTAAATTCCTAAATCACATGTTTCTTCATCCCACCATTTTGATGAACCCTCGACCCATAACTTGTATTGAAAAATTTTAATGGTGAACATAACTCCACTTGGAGGCCAAATATCCCTTGTAGATGTCATTTGATTTTCATGAGATTTAATTACTATAATCTTCATTTATGGCCTAATACCTCAAATTTCCTCGATAACCATATTTAGGACCCTCATACCCATACCTAGTTCTAAAAACTTAATTGTCAATATCTCCACTCAGAGGGTAAGGATATGTTTAAAAGTTCATGTGTAGTGGATCATGGTGTTAGTCTTGAACATTGATGCTTAGAGTATTCATTTATGGTGTAAGGCCTAGGTTTCCTCCTTTAAATATGTCTTGGGCCCAAAGAATCATGTACCTAGTATCAAAAACTCCCTAATGTCACCCATATCACTATTCAAAGGAAGGGATAACTTTAGGAGGGCTTGTGTAGTGGCTCAAGGTGTTTCTCATAGCCATGTGTTTCAAAAAAAATACTTTAGGGTCCAATCATCTTGTTTCCTCCCATGGAGATGTCAAGGACCTCAAGACTCATAACTAGTTCTCAAAATATTTTAACGATGCATGTATCCTTACTTGGAAGAAAAGGATGCCCTAAGATGTCATATGTGATATTTTGAGTCGTTGTTCTTCACCTATATGTTTATAAGCTTCCTTTACAACCTAAGACTTGGGATTCCTTCGTAAACCACGCCCAAGGCCCTAATACTAACACCTAGTGTTGAAATTTTTCTAATTTCATCAATATCCCCATTCATAGGCCA
This sequence comes from Picea glauca, assembly GCA_000966675.3. NCBI lineage: Eukaryota > Viridiplantae > Streptophyta > Pinopsida > Pinales > Pinaceae > Picea > Picea glauca. The sequence continues at coordinate 300,948 of JZKD02S2319141.1, read as the reverse complement.
ATGATATCATTGGGAGGTCAAGTGTGGTGGCTCGAGGCATTGGTCTTGGACCTTGATACTTAGAAGCAACCTCTACGCCCTACCATGTCAAAGACTTTGGCACACATACTTAATCCTCAAATCGTCCTAATGTTAATGATATCCCCACTTGGATGTGAAAGATATACATTAGGAAAGATAATTTAGTCACAAAAGCATGCATGCAATTTAAATATTTTTGGCCAAATTGAGAAATTTGAAATAATTGTTTGCTAATTTGATTTCTTCATATTTAAGTTTGGAAATACAAACAAGATGGTTTGGGTTCTAAATACATCAAAACCTCAGTTTTTCTAAATGGTTCTCAATATCTCTATTTTTAGCATCTCTCGATGAAACTACACACACATATAGAGTCTATATGCATATTCCAAATATATATATCCTTAAAAACAATAATGTTGTTTACTATTTCTCATATATTTTTGTTATGGCATATATCAAAATTTTAAAATGCATGTCTTTTATTTTTGCTATAACTTTTTATCACCTTAAAGATTTTTAGAATAGCTTATACACTCATAAGGAGAACTATAATATAAAAATAACTAAAATTGTTTGATTATGATAGTTGTTTGATTATGATAGGACCATCATACTGTACACTAAGGTCTTGTAATTTCAAGAATATATAAATAATTTCATAATTTTAAAAAAATATAAAATTAACATTATAAATTTTGAAAAAATAGCCACTCACAAGAACAATGTATTATCTACAATGCTACAAATTTTCTTAAGGGAATTCCATCATTTAGGTAATCAACACATGCACTAACATGAACATTTGCATTTTGCATGAAAAATAACATAATTCATTGTGAAAGTAATTATTCCTCCAAGTTAAGAAAGATAAAATTCGAGAGAGAATCTCTAGCACATGATTATACACACAAAATAATATTCTTATTATCAATATTACACTTATATATAGTTGGAATAAGATCTAACTATCTCCAAACATAGAGATAGTTGTGAGAGAAACTCTCAACAACCTCCAACAAATCTCCAAGAGATTCAAACCAAATCCAAATCAATTCTATTGTAAGCATTATTCCAACGACCTCTCATAATGTTTACATTACAAATATTATATCATAATTACATTACTCAAATTTCAACAAATATATTTGACTTGATATGGTCTTCATCGACACTCCTATCCACTATGAAATCTGCCGCTCTTTCTTTTCCACAACTTCGAGCTTCCCTTTCAACTCATTTAAGATAACAATGCTTTTGACCATCATCGACGAATTTGTAGAATTGATGCTTCTCGACCTCGTGAAGGACAATCTCAATATTGAATTATCCTATGGATACACTACCATCTACGGAATTCCCCCGAAAAAAAAATTTGCATAGTTATTTAGGATATTGATCTAATTACTAAATATTTTTAGCAGTGAATCATACAATTGACCTTCTTTAAACACACATACAATAATATATACATAGACAACCTTTTAACTATTGTTCCTGAAGCACCTAGGTACAACTAAAGCACCTAGGTACAAAATGGGCCTCCAACTTTTAACATACTAAAATAAATGACGTTTTCTCTTGCACCAAAGAACCTCAATAACCACTAATTTTAAATTATGATATTATGTTGTGTAATTGGTTTTTCATATGTGAATTTTACAAACAAAATAAATATAACATATAGTCAAAAACATATGCTACTAATTACTTACTGCAGTTTTTTTTCACTACACAGTAAATCTGCATATATATTATCCCGTGCCACCACACACTAAATCTGCGGTGCATCCCATAGAATGATCATGAATCGAACATATCCTCCATCATGTTCCATTTGATCCTTTTTTTTTAACTTGTGATAGTTTATCTCTGGTACCCGGCTGTGCAACTCCAATGTATCCTCAAAATTAGACATCAGGCAGTCAACGAATCTGCAGACAATCCCTCAACTGCTTTGCATGCACTTAAGCTCCTCTAGATTGGTTTTGACTGGAAAATATAGCACATAAATGATATCCGGAAATCTAAATCACGTTTCCTCTTTTGCACAGTGACGTCTAGTTTACCTTTTACCTTCCTCGACAGCAATGCATCTTATCACATTTCTGCTCAACAAATTCGTGGGGCCTCCTCCATGCAGGCAATGGCGACTTCCCTCTCGTGACAATAACAGATCCACCGATCTCTGCTCAGGTAGGAATTTCTCTAAGCAAGTGCAACTCCTCGACGGTTCTTACGGTCCTCTTGTTCTCTCACAAAACACATCAAAAATAAAACACCACTCTCATGCCCTATGCTACTCTATCTATTAACACTGCTAAAATTACATGATCACAGCCCCTCTCGTGAAAGAGTCAGGGCTGAGCACACTTTGATACTATGATATTACATGATCACAGCCCCTCTCGTGAAAGAGTCAGGGCTGAGCACACTTTGATACTATGATAAAATTCGAGAGAGCACTCATAGCACATGATTATACACAAAATAATATTCTTATTATCAATATTACACACAATATTATATGTATATATAGTTGGAATCAGATTCAATTGTTTCCAAATATAGAGATAGTTGTGAGAGAATCTTCAACAGATTCAAATAAAATCCAAACCAATTCTATTGTAAGCATTATTTCAACAAAGAGATTGATGTTTTTCCATGTTTACATTACCACTAACTATTCATTAGCTTGCAACCCTTTAATCTAAAAAACATGAAAGAAACAATTTTTTTTCATATATTTTCAGTTTATGTTAGTATGTTAATATGAATCTATCAAAATTATCTTTAATGGGTAATAGTGATACCTACATTTGAAATTTGAGTACACATAAAGAGATAAGTCAAAAATCTGATTCAAAACATAGTTTTTTTAGTTACAAAATTATTTATGCTTATCATCAATATCATAATCTTAAATTCTATTGGTTCTTTTAAAATTGATGAACACATCACTTCAAAATTTCTCAATAAATCTTTTTAAGTGTGCCCTCAACGTTGAAATACTGTCCTGCATATCAAATCTGTTGACAAATTGATTGATTATTTTGTGGAGCTAGGACCTAATTTAGAGGCTCGCTTCTTCTATCGTATTTCTATCCAGATTTTGCAAAGTTCGTTGAGTGAGTCGTTGCATAAGATGTTTATAGTTTTCTATTTGGGAGACAACACAATTAACGAAATACATACCTGTTACATTCTAAATACCATTGTGATACTACCATAAAAAGGGCGAAGTCTGCTCTGGTTCGTTTTCAACGTCTTACCTCTTTCTATTTTAAAACGTAGTTCCACATTTTATTTGCACATTCTATAGCGTAATTCCACATTTTGTTGAGAACAAAGGGTAGTCCGAGTAAACAATATATGTGCTTTACATTAACAAGTTACCGGTTGTTTCACAAGATTCATGGATTATAGCAAGATAATACAAAGCAGAGCATTCATTAATGAAATTGAAGAAAAAATCATCATTGTATGTTAAAGAAAATGGTAAATATATTGAAGTTCGGGAAGATAGATAGATAAAAAGGGTGTTGGTTAAAAGTTTTATTTTTTAGGTTTATTGGTTGGAATCCGGTCATGTAAATTTGGACAAAATCTCTATTTTCTGTTGTTTAAATTGCATTTTTGAATACATAAATGGATTCACCCTGCTGAAAAACTCGCAAAGCACTTCGATTATACAAATTTAGCTTCTCAAATTTACCAATCCAACCATTTTTCACCAAATTTCAGCCAAAATAAAAATAAAAATAATTACCAAAATACAAAAAGTCACTGCAGTTGTTCACGTCATGTCCTACGTATTGACACGGGCGCAAATATGGATTTTATTATCTATGATTCGTAATGAAATATAGCACGAAGAGGATGCGTGGATATCCCTGGGATTCAGAGTTTTCGTAAGTGGAAAACTTAGAAGAAGGTCAAGTTTGGCACTTTGTTCATTTCCATCATGGCGCACAAGGTAGGGAGGAATGCGAGGAATGCGCTGGAGCTGGGAATTTGTCGATATAATAGTAATAAAGTCGTTAGTACAATACTGACCGTCGTTCCACGTGAAACTGGGTTGTATTCTAGTTTTGAATTTAATGATAATGTCGTGTAGATTTTGTGAGATGACTATATAAGTTTATGTAGGTGACGTATCAATATAAATTTCGGTATACTCTAGATTTAAATGGTACTCTCTAGAAGATGATGACAGACTAAAACTGCATCTTGTGGTGCATCGAATTGGCAATGATATATTACGTGTTCTTTAGTGTATTATCTCCTTGGTATTCTGGTTTCCCATAATGAGACTGCCTCGATTATGCTGATGCGATGACAGATACACACTCTAAGAATCACCCGTTATGAGAGTACCTCATATGAGGATGGCAGGTGCAGGGTTCTTTTTGATCGAGGAGGAAATTAAGAAAGTGACCTTTTTTTTTTTAGATGGAGTGACTTTCATACTGAAGTGGAAGATTTCGTAATCTATTAAGGCTTATATCTAATAAGCATGAGTGGTGTTAAGCACATCACAATACTTGAGATTCTATCATTCTACGTAACCTACATACCTATTTGCAAAGATTGATTTATGTAATTCGGAATGTTGTGCATTATTTCGAGTCTATCTTGTTGCATAATTGTTGAGGGAAAACAAATTTTTAGCAAACAAATTAGCAAATTCCATAATAGAGATGGGATAAGGTAAGTTGAGTGTAAATAAGGCTCCTAGCACCTCTCTAATGAATTTAGAAAGAATTAACTTAGTATGACAAAGCTTCAAATGTGAACACATTTGTAAGAAGTAAAGCACATAACTTACTCCATTTCCTCCTTGTAAGAACTAAAGCACATAACTTACTCCATTTCCTCCTTCTTGTATGTAATATCATGGATGATGGAGTTAATATTCAAGGTGGGGTGTGGGCTTGCTAGTTTAGTGTGGGATGGTTTGGTTATTGAGGTTTGATGGTGGAATAATTTTTGTGATTTGGCTATGATGGATTGTGTTTTGGTGACACTTTGGGGATGGGGTGAGTGTTAATTTTTAGATTGTTGAAAGGAGACTTCGTCTTTGAAATTTAGAAGAAAACAATGTGTAATTTTTTATTTAATTGAGGTTCAAACACATACAAAGGTCTTAAAGAGAGGAATTGTGGAGGCTTAGAATGACATGATGAAAGAAACCTTGCATTGGAGTCATTAACTCTCTCTGAGAGAAAACCCTACAAAATTATGCCAAGGAGTAGCTGGGGCATGCAATTTAGATAGGGAATCAAGCCCATGGCCTAAGAGAGAAGGACAATAGAATGAAGACCCACATGTAAGCTCATGAAACATATTATTTATTAATTATTGAATCATTAGGGATCGTGTTACCCATTCTCCATCAAGCTAAACAAGAGGGCAATGTAAAAGAAACAATGCAATCATCAAGAAGCTCACCAAAATCTAAGAATAGACCACCTAAGTTTAACTAAAAATTCACACTTAAGGGATCCTTCATAGATCAATATTTTAAAATTTTGTGAATTTTAGTATGTTTTGGAAATTTTGGTTAGTGTTGAGATAATTTTTAAGGTAATATACTTAACATATTATAATATCTAGTAGTTAGTTAATTTTTCTAAAGACATTATTGATTTTAGACTTGGATATATGGTGGTAGATGAAGACAACCTTCCTCAATTTCATATTATAAAAGTGTTCCTCAATTTCATATCAAAAAGTTGTTTGATTTGAATACAACTTTTTTTTCTAATACAAAATTATTCATTATTGTTTCAAAAATTAACTTAATAAATTTAATAAATTTTTTTATTATTAAATATTTATTAAATTAAAAAAAAAAATCTAAATCAAAATATGGTATATTGAAATGTTGGTTAGTTTAGAAGTATGTTTAAACATATTATTAATGTTTTCTCATAGATATGTATAATATTTTTTTTTTACTATAAAAAAGTATTATATCTATATATATATTTATATATTTATATTAATATATATATATATATTTTTAACAAGAATGGTTATGTTTCATTAGGCGGCGTTTTGGCAAGCCAGAACCAAAAAGTTACAAATCTGAAGAAGGTTGGTGACCTCTAACAGTGCTGCCAACCTTCTTATAAATGTCTTGGGAAACCCATCCCATCTGCTTCTGGAGCTAATTCGAAAAAATGGCAAAAATTGCTTACATGAGTAAATTCTCACAAACTGTGAGCACAAAAG
>JZKD02S2319141.1:233906-270055 GCA_000966675.3 Picea glauca | reverse complement strand
CTTTGTTAGAAGACCCTCGTCCCCCTTCCTTATTGTAATGGAAATATAAGGTTCTTTCTAGATTAAATTCTTATATTCCTCTGTGTCATGTTTTACTGTTTACAATTTCATAAATTATCACCGAACCAGGAAACGGCCTTACTTGTGTCATTATTTTTTGTTTCAAGTTTTAAAGTTGTTTATTCAATATCCGACCTGAATGTCTGAAGTAACAAACTTATCAAAAACTCTTTAATAAAAAAAACATAAAAATCAATTACCCATGACAGTACCAAATGGAAGACAACCAAACATAGAACCCGGTTTGCAAGATCAAACTAGCATTGCATTGAATCTGTTTAACACTATCTTACAAACCGCAATGAACCGAACCGAGTTAGAAAGGTCATGGGCAGTGATAGAACGCGATATAACCATCCAAGAACAAAGGGAAGAAAGATAGAGACAGTTGAGAAACTGACTCTGATCTGGTTTTCTTTGTTTCTTAGTTTTAAAAGCATTATCATATTCGGATGCCTAGACGGTGTGTTTTATAGCCTTAAAACACAAACTCTGGAACAACACTTAACACTTAGAATAATTCTTCCGCGCACCCCTTATGCTCGTTCATCAACCTAGAACTTAATTGGTTCTCGGTCTCTGCCTTCCTCGCAGAGAGCCTCTGTATATGTGCATTATCTTTCCTGATATTTAACAGACTCCTTCCTCCAAGGGACTCAGAACAACTAGGAGTGTCTACATGCATACATGAAACTGTGCCCAAGGTCAACAAACTCACAGTTCGTGGCTCTAGCTTAATCCACAACAGGGCTCAAGCATTTATGAGTACAAATCATGTCCAAACCATATAATTTATTACTTTCCCAATTACACAATCAAGCATAAATAAAAGGGATACATTATAACCACTAAGCAATCATGCACATCCTTGAAAACATTCATAGTATATCCAATTTTATTACACAGTTACAACTCAATTACACAAGGTAAGAGAATATTTATCTATTACAAGTTCCAACGAACAAACCGACTGTGGGTCTGTGCCATTCCACCCAACCATAGGCTCAGAGGCATTCATTCTTATCACTCTGGCCACCCCTGTGCCAAGCCATGATATCAGTAGGTAACTATGCCATCTCTCAGAGACCTTCTCTCTGTCACAATATCCCTGTGAGGTTTACTAGATTCTTCCTCACTGCTCAACATCAAGCTCGCGTGTCGTTCCTTCAGGTCATGTTCTCCACAATTCCTTTTGGTTCGTGCATCTCCTTCCAAGATTTTGCTCTCGTCTTGTGTCTCTTCTCTTACCATTCCCCTATATGTACCTTACCTTCCTTCTTCAGGAAGGTTTTTGACCTATCCTGTTCCTTCTGTCAAAAGGAAGTTAATGTATGCAGGTCTCTGGGGTACTTCGGGTTGACAACCCATTTTTCCATTCATGGGGGTGGTTGATTGTTCAACCACTAGTCCTTTCCTTCATTAATTGATTCTTTCCTCTAGAGATATCATGGCTCGTACTTCAAGGCTTCACCCCCCCAACAGTCAGTTATGGGCAATTTAACAATAATACATTTACATCATCTGCATGCCTTTGCATGGTAATCCTATTTTATTATTAATTACAAGCTGGGGAAAATAGGGGTGTTACGATCCCCTCCCCCTTAAAAGGAACACCTTCCTCGATGTTCTTTCTCAATAACAACTGTTATGAATTCCTCATCCAACTGCTTCAGAAATCTTGATCTTCTTTCATGGTTAGGCCATTTCCATACTATTGGCCGTCATCACCCATCTTCAATAAATTGTTGGACAACAAGCACATTAATAATAGTCTCATGCGAATTTTTTTTACTGTTGCATAAAATTTCTAGGAAAATTTTATAATATAGCACAACAATTATCTGCATAGTTTTTAGATTTGTATCCACATGGTTGTCTTGTTATCGAGGCTCACTGTTTTTCCTTGACATACCCATTATTTGTATGATCCCAATAGCTTACCAGAACTATCAAGGTCTCCTCTTCCTTATAGTCACTCACCCTCTAGGCCCAGGCTCAAGCATCCCCTTCTCTGCTATATAGTCCCTCGGGTGATCCATCTTGCCTTGCCAAGGTTTTCTCGCACAGGAAGAACTATTCATCATGTGCATAATCCCAATCAATAGTTTACAAGAACTACAAAGTCTCCTCTTCCTTGCAGTCACTCACCCTCCAGGCCTAGGCTCATCCATCCCCTTCTCTACTATATAGTTCCTTAGGTGATCCATATTTCCTTGCCAAGGTTTTCTCACACAGGAAGAATTCCAGAGACTTTATCGAGCCTTATAGTTGAGGTGTCCCTCGGAATTTCTCTACCGAGGCGTCCCTCCGGCTTGTGTTACCTCAACACAACATATTCTAGGGTATCATGGCTTACCGCGGGGTTATCCTGGCTCAACAATAGCCATTTTTCATTCTTTTACAACTTTACAGCCTTAATCTGTCCTTTCTGGACAAATCTTTTCTTCTCACTTGTATCACATGCATGCAAAAATTCATGAGACATCATAAATTTTAAATTCAAAATTTTCTTGTAAATCTGTCATCCACGGATTTCCAAATTCCACATTTTGTTTTCATATTTGTTTTGCATAGGAACCAAATTCATAATTGGGGTACTTTCCTTCCGATAGCGGTTTGGCTCAATAGGAATTGGTCTTCCTTATGGGCTTACAATGCTGCCATATCCAAGAACCCTTTGCTTCCTGCACTTTCAACTTCAGTCAGCCAAACGAATTGTTAGTTTCCCATGCACATACATTTTCATTGCACCTTTATAATGTCATCACAAACAATTCTTAAATTGTGCATGCTAACATTCCAATCACTTTTATCTATTTGTTGACACAAGGTAAAAGAAATTTCATTCCTTACAGTGCATGCATTAGTTTAGTATATATATATTCAAAACCATGCATACTAACAATTCATCAAATCTATATAAACATGAAAAGGGGATCTCATTCCTTGCCTATGCCTCATTTCAACATACCAAACCTTTCATAACATAATTCAACATTTCCAAGCATTTTAACAAATGTGCCAATATTCATGGCCACAGTCATACCCAATGCACTCTTGCATTGATCTCAAGTTTGTCACACTTTATAACAGGCTCTTGGCCATGGTGTGTTGGAATTTAACCAACCTCTTCATCGTATGGCTTATTCATTTTCATTCACTCTTACAGCATGACCATGCTTCCTTCTATAGGACGATCAGGATCCCAAATCAGTACACGTGAAACTCAAAAGTTTCACATGAATGCCTTTAAGCATGATTCCTTCATTAATAACCAGGGTGCCAACACTCATGGCCACCCAAAATTGTTTTCCTTCAATGCTTACATAATGTAAGTAAAACATTGGAAGGCCCTCCTTCCTTACTGAAAAACCCATTGTCTGCCATCTTATGCAACAAGCATTCCCTCAATGAATTCCATGCAATGTGATAACTATGAGAACCTTTATTCCCATAGAACCAGTCCCCACGACTATAGTCTAACGTAGAGTGCTAAACTCTACCTTCCTTGACTGGCCTGGAAGAACTATGTTTCCTCTCCATGCGACCGAGAGCTGTGACCTCATCTTTATTCTTTTTCAGGTGCTACCCCTTCGGTTCCCATGTCCAGGCACTATGATACTTCCTAAACCCCTTGTCTTCAAATTGAAGGTGTAGATCCATTTTTCCACAGATTCAACGGTTGCAAGGGATTGCAAACCTCAACTAGATCGTGATTTAACTCTCCTTCCGACCTTTGCAATGAATATGGGTCGTCCGATCTACGATCAGATCCCAAATTCAAAACAACGCTATATTGAATATAAATTACGGGTACAGGTCTCGAAATTAACCCGTGTGCATATGCAATATCCACAATGATTGCAGGTCATCGATCATGGCCCTCGATAAATTTTAACCACACAATTTATAGATAATAATAATGCCAACACAGAAATGTTTGACCGAGAAATTAGATGGAGAACTTGATTTTCCAAATCTAACCATTGAACCCAATCATAGTATGATTTTACATGGCATTACCATGTGGGTTCCTTGTAGGTCCACCCACCGATCGTTGACATATCAATGGTTCACAGTGATTGTTGAATCACCAACATGATTTCTCTTTATCAGAGAATTCAATCCCTGAAATATGAAAAGTTCTCGCTCAACTCTTTTAATCATGGTCATTTATCATCCACCCCAATGAGATCAACGGTGTAGGTTGATTATGGGCCATGAACTAGTGCACTTGTCAATTCTTCCTTCGCACCCCACAATTAATATGGGTTGTCCAATCTACGATTGACCCCAAACCCAAAACAAAACTATATTGAAATTAAATTGTGGGCATAGGCTCCATCATTAACCCGTGTGCCTATTCGATATCCACAATGAATACGGGTCGTCGATCTTATCAAACAAATGGAGTTTGATCTGTTAAATCCAGTGGATCTTGAAGTCAATTTGATGAATGAGGTCAGTTTCCTTTCGATGAATGGCTCATGTTCATATCCTCTACCAGGCTCTCAATTAACCTGATTCGATCAAGGTTTTATTCATGAATCATACTCTACTTGGGTATCTGAGGCATACATATTCCTTTTCTTAACATGGATTCAACCAAGCCTATTCAATCAAACGTACTCATTTATTCATTCATTAGTCTTCTATTCACTACACGATGCTTTCAAAATGTAATCCAGGATATATATATATATAAGCTTGTAGCTCACTACTTAGTTCTCAACAGTTATTAAGGTTGTAACTATGTCCTCTTGACAGAGTTTTCACTCATTTCTTCCATAGGGAACTCCCTCAGCATGCAACTTCCTTATTGCATGTTCATCACTATCTGTGATGGCCTCAACCTTGAGTTAGCTTTAGTTGTTTACCAAATATTCCATAAGGAATATAAACATGCATCTTTGTCATGCCCCCAAATTATGTATCCATACATATTTTGGTTTTGTTAACTTACATCCATGATGTACTTAACCATATGCACAATCAAAAGTCTGTGTGTAGCTTCCATGGGTATATTTCACACCCTACATATATCTCTATTCTAAAATTACTCAACTCATGATTTTTCCAACTCATTCTTGTGTGATCCTCAAGGCATAATCATTTGCCTCTTATCTTGAAAACAAACCATGCTTTCTCATTTACTCTTTCATTTATTTATACTCATCTTTCCTGAGGGAATGGAGTGCATTTACCTTAATCTATCATTCAAAACAAAACTTTCATGACTCTTCAAGAATGGAGTCAACCATGCATCCATGGTATTCACTTAATGTTGGCAAGTGCAATTCTTGCCTTACATATCACTTATCAAGGCAACCATACTATGCCTTTAGTATACATATGTCCTTACATCATACATGTGCATCACTTTCATGTTTAATATCATTCATACATAATTGGTATTACTATCAGGCTTCATATCAAGAAGCTTCACAATGCATTAAATATATTAGCAACATACAGTCCCAATTTCCAAAACATCTATCAACAGTAAAGGATTTCATTCCTCTCTTCAGTAGGGGTTTTCTACACCTCTTAGGAATGCAGTAAGATAGGGCGTTAGCCCTTAAATTCCTCTATAAATATTTTCCTATGACTCGTGCATGATCTCAATTAGGCTAAGTGCTATAACCATGCTATGATACCAATTTGTAACACCCCCACGATGGGGCATAAAAAATCCGTTCTCTTTGAGAGAACAATACCTTCATTAAAGGATCTCTATTTCATTATGGTCTTCCAGGGATTTCTAGCCATGACATCCATGCTCTGAACCGAGATTAGAACTAGAAAATAGCCTCTCCTAAGTCCTTCAGTTTCTTCCATTCCCCTTATACTTTCATATTATCGTGAGCTGTGACCAGACGCCAAAACAATAGGCACCAAGACAACCACCACACAAATTCCCCCCCATGGAATGATAATTCTTCGAAGTTCACAATCCAACACCATGTTTCCTTGGGGATTTTGATGGTCTTGATTCACTTTGGGACTTCGGTGTTCCAGAGTCCCAGACGCTCACACAAACTTTCCTCCTGAGGTACTTCGTACTCGAAATTCTAGATCAAGCACCACACGTCCGTTGTAAATAAACGACTTAGTTTCATTTTGGGACTTTGACATTTGAGAGCTTTGGGTGTTTCTGTAGCCTTTTTATCTAGGAGCGTTTTCTTCAGGAGTCAAAGATTATGCGCCATGCATCCTTCCGATCAATGGTCATGGTTTTCGTCGAGACTTCAACGTTTGGGAGTTTCTACCTCTCCACACTCACTTTTTCCCGAAAGGATTTCACCCAAGGTTAACGATCTATTGACACATGTATCCCACGAACCAAAGACTACAAATAACTTTGGGGCTTCGTGCTTCGGAAGTTTCAAAGTAATCACCAACGCAAACCTCTAGAGTGCAATCCTTCTAGAGTGTCATATCTCTGGACACACATCCCCTACTATCAACGGTCAAGATAAAATCTGACACTTCAAGCTTTTGGAGTTCTCGCCTCTTGTCACAACTTTCCTACGGAGTGACTTTTCTCTGAAGTGGTAGGTATTATAACACCTTTCCTCTGATATCAATGACTCATATGAACTCTAGCCTCTAGGAGTTCTTGCTTCACACAATCGATTTTTCCTCCGGAGCACTAAACCTCTGAAGCAAAGGATCTAGTGCCACGTGTCTGCTAGTGCCAATGGCTAGGATGGACTTCAACACTTCAGGACTTCGAGAGGTTGACTCACTCCTTAACTGAAATCTTCCGGAGTTGTTCAGCGCCGAGCTGATGATGACCTAGATTTGATTGTCCTAATCTATCCATGTAGACCCCATGTCGACGGTTCACAACCTCCTCTCAACGTCTCACTACTACACCACTCTTGGAAACACCATCACTCGACAAGTGCCTTCCCACGTGCTCTCGATATGATACCCACTTTCCCTCATTCGAACATTCGAGAGGGGTCCCGAAGGATCCATAGATCCACGGTTCATATTACTTCACTACTTCGTTCTTCAGGGGTTTTGGAATTACTAAGCCTCTATTCCCTCGAAGCGGTTAACGCCGGACTAACTACCTCCTATATTTGATGGTTGGGATGGCTCCCAGGCATCCTAAGATCTAAGGACTAGATTAACTTTGGGACTTCAGGACTTCAGGGATTTTACCTCCCTTACAATGAACTCGATCAATTTGTCAAACTTGCGAAGTCTGAAGGACTCAATGGGTTAACTCCCGTGCTCTTTCCTGTATTCAACGATCACAAAAACCTTAGCTCTTCTCGAGCAGATCTCATTTGTTCATATTCCATATGAAGGAACCTTCCCTTTATATAATTCAATCTCGCTATCCTTCCTCATATTTGTTAGCTCTAAAAGGATTAAGACCTTTGTTCTCTTTCTCTTGAACTTACAACTTAGAATAATTATTCTGCGCACCCCTTGCACTTGTTCATCAACTCTAGAACTTAAGTGGTTCTCGATCCCTGCTTGCCTTGCAGACAACCTATGCATACCTGCACTATCTCTCCTGAGATTTAACATAATCCTTCCTCTAAGGGACTCAAAATGACTAGGAGTGTCGACATGCATACATGAAACTGTGCCCAAGGTCGACGAACTCACAATTCATGGCTCTTGCTTAAGCCACCACAGTGCTCAAGCATTTATGAGTACAAGTCATGTTTGAACCATATAATTTCTTACTCTCCCAATTACACAATCAAGAAAAAATAAAAGGGATATAGTATAACCATTAATAAATCATGCACATCCCTAAAAACATTCACAGTATATCCAATTTTATTACAAAGTTACAACTCAATTACACAGGGTAAGAGAATACTTATCGATTACAAGTTGCAGCCAACTAACTTACTTTGGGTGTGTGCCTTTCCACCCAACCATAGGCTCAGAGGCATTCATTCTTAGCACTCTAGTCACCCCCGTGCCAAGCCATGATATCACTAGGGAACTATGGAATCTATCAAAGATCTTCTCTCTGTCACAGTATCCTTTCGAGGTTTATCAGATGCTTCCTCAGCATCAAGATCGCGTTTGGGTTCTTCAAGTCGTGTTCTCTACACTTCCTTTTGGTTTGTGCATCTCCTTTTGAGCTTGCGCTCTCATCGCGTGTCTCTTCTCTTATCATTCCCTTGTATGTATATTACCTTCCTTCTTCAGGAAGGTTTCCAACCTATTTTGTTCCTTCTATCAAAAGGAAGCTTGGGTATGTAGGTCTCTATGGTGCTTCGGGCTGACAACCCATGTTTCCATTAATGGGGGTGGTTGATTGTTCAACCACCAATCCTTTTCTTTATTAACTGATTCTTTCCTCTAGGGATATCATGGATCTTACTTCAAGACTTCACCCCTCAACAGTCAGTTATGGGCAATTTAACAATAATACATTTACATCGTCTACATGCCTTAGCATGGTAATCCTATTTTATGATTAATTACAAGCTGGGGGAAACAAGGGTGTTACAAATGGAATATTCTGGAAGCAAGTGAACCATTAAAAAAAAGTGTGGAAACCCTATAAGACAACTTGTCCTAGTAGAATAAGTAATATTAGAATATTATATTTCATAAATACAAGTCAGCTCCACAGGAAAAAGATAAACAAAAATAATAATTACCAGAAAGTCAGGTCGCTCAAGCCAGAAATGTCACTACACAGATTAATATAAAAAGAAGACATTTTATCTCATTTGTACACCCAGTTAGTATGAAATTCTTGGGGAGAGTTGTATTTGTAGCTGCAACTACAACTTGAAGGATGCATAAGGGCGCATGGTCATCTCTTATTCTTGGTCTCGCTCTTCATGATTCTCTTGGTGACATTCTGGGTGATATTCTTGGTGATATTCTTGCTAAGTATGGTGCAAGTTTGAGAGGGAGAGTAGTGCAACTACAACTATTTCATTTGTGTATGGTACTTGTTTTGTGGATATGGAGACTCTATCTCTTGTGCACTACCCTTGAAGAAGGAAAACTCTACTTTTCTTGAGGTGTTGTTGCAGTTAGAAACTAGGGTTTATCTGTTAGTTCTGGAGTAGGATTTTCAGAATTGTTCTAAGTAAAGGTTAGTGTGTTTTGTGGTGGAATATGTGAATGCCTATGGTTGGGTGACAATGATGTGACATTGTCTAAGGTTAAACAAGCATACCAAAATTTCAACATAGTTTCAGAGATGGTTTCCTTCATAACAATCTAACCACTAGAAGGAAGATCCTCAGTTTCCCCCATTTCCAATCTGGTTGAGAACTTACTAAACCCACTAAGAAGGTCACTTAAGTAGGGTGCATATCTTCCTCGAATTATATATGAAAATTTATGAAGTTGAGATATTAGGGTTTCCTCATAATAACCCTAGGTTTGCAGTGCCAATTCCTCCATGCCAATTGCAACACCAATTGCAGTGTCAGTTGCAACACCAGCTGAAGTAAATGTTATGTGAAACGTTGGGCCTAATGTTTGGTCATTGCTTACCACTGTTGTTGGATGGTGCCACTGTCTACCACGACCTGTCATTGTTGCCAAAGGTATGTACTTATATGTGTTTAAATTTTATCACTATTTTGAGTGTGATTGCAAGAGAAGGGATCTCTAGTCCAAGAAACAATCGTAGATCCAGAGGGATCACAGATCCATTACATTCAGAGGAACAATTCACTCGAGGTTTGATTGTTTTCATATGCCTCGAGATGTTATGGAATTATTGTGACCTTATGAACATCTAGTTTTATTTTGATCTATTTAAGTTATGATTATCATACTAACCTCTGTTCAAAGTTAAATTTAGAAACTAAATTTAGTCAAAGTATTGGATTGATTAAGGTTGAGACTTTAGAGTTTATTTGCAGTATATTCTCTAACTCAAATTTATGTCTATAAATCATATTGGCTTAAGCACAAGAGACAGGTTGAAGAGAACACTTGTCATCTTGAGTGAAGGAGACTTGGAAGAAAATTAACAACACATTTTTTCTTGAAGATAATTCTCCAGGTTCTAGGTCACATGTGATAACTATGAGGGAATCTATAGTGATGGTTGCCAGAGACAACATATTAGATGGTCTCTAGTTTGAGACATGGAGTAGACTATCCAGATAAGAAGTTGTATACACGAATGTATACATTCATGTACTAAAGAAGAAGAAGACGAAGAAGGGTACTTTTGTGAGATACATAGTATCTCATATGGATATTGATTGTAAGGAGAAGAAGGCTCCAAAGATGACTGAACAAATCCCTCTAGTTCAGTTGATTACTCTTCAGATCATCAGGAAGTGTTAGTAGAGCCAGAAGGGCCTACCCAGAATCTTTGTAGTAACCAAGAAGAGACCATCATGGTCCCATGAAACTTTTCAAGATGCAACATTGATGAGTCATATCATAAGGACCTGATGGCTCTAAATATTATACAGACTTAGAGGGAATCGAGCTTAAGAGGGAGAGTAGAGATTCAAAGACTTTCGGATTCAGATGGAAGAGAGAGAGACATATTTCAGAACTGATAGACAAATGCCATGGGTTGATAAGTCTAGATCAAAGCTTCAAAGGCTTCAAGGAGATGTGAGATATTATGGGAAGATTCCCTTTCTTCAATAGACATTGCTCCAGTGACCGAGGAGGAAGCCAGTGAGAAGTAATGGGATACATAAATTTTCCTTGGTTCTGAGACCATAAGGGAAGTAAGTGGTGAATTCCAAGTTGATCTACAAGATAAATCATGTTGCAGATAAATAGCCTAGAGATGTACAAAGCCATATTTGTGTCTAGAGGATTCTCCTAGCAAGAGGGGGAAGACTATGACAAGACACTTTTTCCATTATATTTATACCAATGAATAGGTAGTAGATATGTTGACCAAACATCTGTCAGAGACAAGCTTAGAGTGGTCCAAATGTTTTTTTATTTAGTAGTGAGAAGTGATGTGTTCCCCAGTAGAGGAGAGTGATGAGATCCCCAGTAGTGGGAGCTACTCTAGAGTAGGTTGATACTCCAACACAGGCTAGTATGCTACCCCAACGCAGGTTGGTACTCTAACACAGGCTGGTATGCTACCCCAATGTAGGTTGGTATGCTACCCAAGCGTAGGTTGGTACTCCAACGCAGGCTGGTAAGCTACCCTATGTAGGTTGGTACTCCAACGCAGGCTGGTATGCAACCCCAATGCAGGTTGGTATGCTGCTCCAACAAAAACTAGTACGCTACTCCAGTGAAAGTTCATAAATCCCTATGACATATAGATCTATGATTGATAACAAGACAACGATCGAGGTGTGCAGAAGCACAAAAATATTGATGATGATCGTGCTAAGAGGAATACCTTCCTTGTTAAGAGGGAGTGTTAAATATTTTAGTCAGATTCTGTGTGAGATGATGAGTTACTAGTTTTGTATGAACTAGATGCTGACCTGTCATGTCAGAAATGATTCCCAGTTAGAGTTTCGATCACTAGCATTAGAGGTTACTAGATGGAGGGCCAACCAATAGTGTTGGATGTGTTTTTCAGCTAGATGGCCAATGTGCAGCTATGATGGTGATACTTGTTACATGATCTGTCTGATCATATCATATCATGTGTGACTACGATGATGCTACCTATAGACTTCTATGCAAGACCGAGTGAGTCTTTTCCATGCCATGTGATATGGATGGATGTGTTTGATACCACTACATAAATAACATCTTATTTAATACCTCCCTAGCTAAGAGGGAGCATTGGTGTTTTGGTAGTTGCCAAAGGTATTAACCTCCATGTGTAACCTACGCCTTAGAATAAAATAATCTGAAAGCAAGTGAACCATTAAACAGATGTGAGGAAACCCTATAGGAAAATTCGACCTAGAAAAATAAATAATATTAAAACATTATCTTCAAGAAATACAATTCGGATCCATAGGAAAAAGATAAAAAAAAAATATAATTACCAAAAGGTTAGGTTGGCCCAACCAGAAAAGTCACTGGAAAGATTAATATAAATAGAGTATTTTTTAGCTCATTTTCACACCCAGTTAGTACGCAAGTCTTGTTAAGAGATGCAATTACAACTACAACAACAACTACAAGGAGGAATAAGGGCGCATGCTCATCTCCTGGTCTTGGTCTCTCTCTTGGTGATTCTCTTGGTGACAGTCTTGGTGATATTCTTGGTGATATTCTTTCTAAGTATGGCACAAGTTTGAGAGATAGAGTAGTGCAGCTACAACTACTGCAGTTGTGTATGGTACTTTTTATGTGGATATGGAGACTCTCTCTCTTGTGCGCTACCCTTGAAGGAGGACTCTAGTTTTGTTGAGTTTTTACTGCAGTTAGCAACTATAGTTTATCTATTGGTTATGGAGTAGATTTTCTAGAATTATTCTAAGTAAAGGTTAGTGTGCTCATAGGTGGCATATGTGAATTCCTATGGTTGGGTGAAAATGATGTCACATTGTCAATGGTTAAAAGAGCATACCAAAAATTCAGCACAATATAGAGTAATGATATGGTGAGTTAACAATAGACACACTTCTTAATATTATGATAGACATGGAAATTTGACTTAGATTTTGATGATTTAAAGTATACCTTTAATTCCATCATTACCTTATTCTTCAATCTCATTGTCCAAATAAGAATACATGCCTATATTCTATTGGGATCTTTCTTGAAAGTTTTAGCAATGTACTCGAATGACAAAAATATATGAAAATTTCTACATCCTATTGATGTATTGACTATAAATAGTCCATAAAATGTCATAAAATGTCATTCTTCTTGTTGAAAGATGGGAAATTATAATCAAAAGATAGTTATTATTTTGATGATATCACTTGGAATTCATAGCATTCAATGTAGGTATTTCATTATGATTATTTGTACAATCATCTTGGATTGAAAAAATTAACAAGAACATATCCATGTACTAGAGGGGTGTTTTTGATGTTGTTATATGGGATTAGATGTGATATCTAGTACTTCTTATTTATATATTCATGCATAGTAGTAATTTTGATTTCACTAATTAGTAATTATAAGAGTGTAATGATAGGAGTGTTCATGATGTTTTATTTTGTTTCAAATATGCTATATGTTAAGATATTATCACAATAGGGATATTAACAATGTTATGCAGTCTTATGAAAACATTTGGTATTTAGCATGTAATTTCATTCTACTTATGTTGATGCAATGATACCTATGATGGCATGTGGTAATTGCGTGTAGATTGTTTGATGATGATACAATGATGTGATGTTTTTTATCATGGCATGCAACCATTGCATGTGTATTGTTTATGATGATACGATGATGTAATGTTTCTTATGATGGTATGCAACAATTGAATGCAGATCTTTTGATGACGATATGGTGATGTGATATTTCTTATGGTGGCATGTGGTAGTTGCATGGACTTCTCTGATGATATTACCATCATGTGATAGTTGTGCAAGGTCCTTTTGATAATGATATTTGAATATGTGGTGTTCTCATGATGTCATGTGATAGTTAGCATGTAGTTGTTTATTATTTGTGGTGTTGAGATGACAAGGATGTTATGATGATATTGTGTTCTCATGATGGTATGAGATAATTAACATGCATTTCTTTTCTATGCATATGATATGATTATGTTATAATTATATGTAATACCTTGGTTTTATAATGTGAAGTGAATCTTGATGGGAAATCAATGTATGGACCTAGAGAGTCAATTCATTCATTAATTCCATGGGAGCCCAACCCACAAAGGAGAATCTCTCCAAACTAACACCTTATAAATTAGGGACAAACTCAACCAATAAACCTATACAATTTATGAGTTTACCTTACCTTTTACCTAGTGGGACATAGTTACATCTAGAGGATCCCAAAGTGCATTGTGCCAAAAGTTTGGGAAAATGATTGGAGTTATATTTATTGGTGGAGTTCTAATGTTGGACTTTTGACGCCTAGGGATTAGTTCCTAGTTGGAGTTGTGGAGGGAGTTTAGGCTAATATTTTGAGATTCCTAAGGTATGTAGGTTATTGTACCAATGCAAATGATTTTTATAGTCCATATGAGGTCTAGGGTCATAGTTCGTAGCATAGAATAAAAGGAAACAATCTTGATGCTAGAAGTTGGGGACATGGATAGAGTAGTGCTCAAACTTCACTGGAATTATGACGTGGAATTTTAGTGCTTACTGCAGTCACTCCATGAAGGGTGGCTCATATACTAGTTGCAAGAGAAGGATTATGCCATGGATAGTGGGACCATTTATTGAAGTAGAAAGTGGATTTCCTAGTGGTTTTGAGAGGTATGATTTGGAAGAATGTAAAAGATATGAAAATAAAATAAAACCTAAAAGTAAAATAATTAAACCTAACTTTCAAATGAAATTCTTTAAAAGGGAGAAGTATATAATACTCCACATTTTATGTATTTGTATTAGACTTGCACTTTGAAAAATAATAATACCAATAAATAAAATAAAATTAAAAAACTACAAAACAAAAACAAAAATTACAAAAATAAGGAATAACTATTAAGAACTAATAAAGTGGAATTAAGGTAAAGGATAATAGGTGTTCTAGTATTAAAGATAGAAATAATGTAAAAGTTGTACTATTAAGTAAAGTAGAATTAAAATTAAAATTATTAGTGCATGAATGCAAAGTGATAAAGTGGAATTAAGTGTTTTAGTATTACAGATAGAAATAATGTAAAAGTAAAAAGTTGTACTATTAAGTAAAGTGGAATTAAAATTAAAATTATAATTATTAGTGCATGGATGCAAAGTGAATTTATACATAGGAATTTTTATATAAATGTACTGGGAAAGCATTATTCAAATGGAATTTGAGGAATTTAAGTTAAAAAAAGTTGTACTATTAACTAAAGTGGAATTAAAATTAAAATTATTAATGCATGGATGCAAAGTGAGCTTATACACGGGAATTTTTATATAAATGTAGTGGAAGAGCATTATTCAAATGGAATTTGAGGAATTTATGACGAACCTTTTGTTTGGGGTTTTTGCTATGGATGATAGTTGATTCATGTTTAGGATATTGTGAGGTAGGTGAAGATGCATTTGATATAGTTTTATTAATTAAGGGTTTTGGGATCTCATTCTTAAACTAAGGGGTTGGTCGGGACAAGAGTTGTTCCCCAATTTTGATTTTCCATATTTACTATTATTGTTGAGTGCCATTAGTTGGAGCTAGAATATTTTTATCTCATATTGATCTTCTTTTTTTTTACCATGGTATAACACCCCTGCCTTTTTTTTAAAATATTATATAACATAGTCTAGCACCCCACTTTAATATGTCTTTAGTGGCTATGAGGCCTAAGTGGAAAACGTGTCACAAAAATAATTAGAATCTTTGTGAGAATGGATTTTTTCATAAATAGTTTCTACATTATATATTAGTGTTTTCATGTGTGCAATTTTATTTTATTTTATTAATTATGTTTATACGTGTAGTATGGGATCATGCAATAAAGAGAGAATTACATAAGAATATAAATATGAATACTTATATGTAATTTAATACAAGTTCACTAAATTGATTTGCAAGGAGGGGAAATTTAAATATCCTCTCAAAAATTTATATGTATAATAAATGTGAAAATCCCAATGATATATAGAAAAATTTGAAAACTTTGTTATCAGTAATACAATATGTATATAAGCAGTCGAGTGGAAAAAGAGCACTCTGCAAACTAGGGTTTAGAACTGTTCGATACTGATCTGCGGCATCGTAATTGTGGCCCCGCGGGGGCTCATGATCCGCAAGGAGGGGGAGCTGCAAGGCGTCTCCTACAGCCATGTCACAGCGAATGACGACTCCACTAAAGGGTTGAAGCGACCGACTTTTGAGACACCACCAAGTCTACGCGCGGAGCTTATGGAGGACGGGACCTTCAAAGATAGAGAGATGGAAATAGACCCTGAGAAGGAGAAAACCCCTAGCCGAGCCACGACTCCATGGCTGTTGGGTAAATGTATTCCACAGGCACCGCAAGCCCCGAGATATGTTATCATCTCGCCTAGGATAGAGGTGCAGAAGCAGTATATGAGGGACCACGCCCTGGTGGGTAAATTTCTTGGGATTTGGCCCTCAGAAAGAGATCTGATCAAATGGATTCAATATTGGTGGAAGACGAGAGGGCATTATGATTTACAACTCGGATCTAAGGGTTTTTTCACGATTATCCTCCACAACCTGGAGGATCGCAATCACATCTTTGATGGAGGGCCCTATTTCTACAAATCGGCAGGACTCTTCTTAAGATTCTGGACTGAGAAGTTCAGCCCTGAGAAGAAGGACTTTGCCCATGCACCGGTATGGATTAGGTTATATTCCTTACCCCAGGAGTTCTGGTTAGAGGAGGTCCTGGCCGGAATTGGAAATACTATTGGCATTTATGTCAAATCTTTAGAAGCTACCAAGCAACGGCGCTACACCTCTTATGCACGAATATGCGTATATCTAAACATAGCCAAGCCGCTCCCAGGATCCATCACGCTAGAATATCATGACGAGGATTGATCTCAAACCATCGACTATGAGCATATTCCATTCCGCTGCAGGAAATGCCATGAGCATGGTCACCTATTCAGAGACTCCCCACTCAACATAGTGCCAAAACAAGGGAACCCAAAAACAGGCAAGGACAAGGACGACTTCATGCAACCAGCGAGGAAGAGACGTCAAGGCGGACGGAAGCAGCCGGCTCAGGTAAGTAAGGATCCTTCAACCAATAATAAGTTTGATGTCTTGCAAAACAAACCGGAAAACCCCATTAATCCTGAAAACCCCATAACGCCTTCTCCATGCAATGCTACTCAACCTATCAACCAAGGAACGGATCAGCCATCCGAGGGCAAGGAGTTTAACCCTTCCATCCCCATTTCCTCCCTTAACCAGCAAGAGATAGACAATGGGGAGGCAGACATGGAGCTAGAAGAGCAAGACCTAGCTGGGGTGGATCTAGAGCACCTGGAGCATGCCTACAGGAAACAAAAACTTTATACTATACCCAAAGATCAACTTCGGAAGGTTCACAAAGTGTTCCTCAATTCCTCAGCAGGATCCTCCGCTCGAGCCAACAAAAGTCTAGGGATCCAGGGCGGTCAATCAAAAAACCCAGCCAAGACCCAGAAAGATGAAAAGAAAAGGGGCAAAAAATCAACCAACAAGCTCATACAAGAAATAGGGAACTTCATGGTGAACTTGGGACAAATCAACATGATTTCGGATAGCTTTCCTCCTCTCCCCAACCCCCAGTCATCATGAATATCATCACATGGAATATTAGAGGCCTCAGCAAACGCAGCAAGAAAAAACTGTTGCTGGATCTGATATTAGCAGAAAGGCCAGAAATCTTACTTCTATAGGAAACAAAATGTACCTCAGAAGACATTGACAAGTTATTACCTTACTGTTGGAAATTGGGGAAGGTAGTCTCAATAGATGCTACAGGAACAGCGAGTGGCCTAGCCGTCCTGTGGAACACCAATGCTATCATTTCGGACAATTTCATCACCAGGAAATGGTCTATCACTATTGATTACAGGCTTATCGGCTCAAATAGGCTTGGACACTTAACCAATGTATACGGCCCCGCCAGCCCCCGGGACAAGCAGGCCTTCCTTAGGAGCCTGCGATATGTTGACAACCTAGCACAGTACATAAATTGGATCGTTGGTGGCGACTTTAACATTATTCACAATTTGGGGGAAAAAAGAGGTAGCTCTAGGCACCTGGATCGGGACTCTGGGGACTTCAATACTCTCATAGATGAGCTTAAACTTGTTGATCTGGGCACGGACAACGGCTTGTACACCTGGACAAATAGAAGAACGAGCATCCATCAAATTTCCTGTAAACTAGACAGATTCCTGACATCTGAATCTCTCATGCTGGAAGGCACCACAATAGAATCAACTATCCTAAATATCTCTGGGTCAGATCACTGGCCCTTGCAATTATGGATGGACATCCTGGCCACCCCCGGTAAGAAACCTTTTAGGTTTGATAAATTCTGGCTAGACCACCCAGAGTTTCAGGAAAATATCCAAGCCTGGTGGAGGGAGGTCGAGGTTCCTCGTGGATCCAAAATGTATCGATTCCAGCAAAAGCTAAAAAATCTTAAGAAGACGCTCAAAACTTGGAATCAGAGCACCTTCGGTAATATCTTTGATGCACAAAAACAAATGCTTGCACAATTGGAATGGATTCAGCAGCAGATCAGACTTCATGGGATGACAACAGAACTTAGAGCCCAGGAAACAACATTAAATCAGCAGCTCGAAGTCAGGAAAAAGAAAGAGGATATATTATGGAAATAGAAATCGCGAGTGAAATGGCTCCGCGAAGGGGAGCGAAATACTAAATTCTTTCATAGAACCGTCATCCAAAGGCAGTACACCAATAAGATCACTCATCTCCTTTCCGACGAGGGGGACACTTTACATTCCCATGAGGACATGGAAAACACCTTGACAGATTACTTTCAAAATCTCCTCACAGAACCAAGGACAGATAGACATGAGGCTATCAACAAGGTCACGCAACATGTACCATCCCTTGTCACCCCAGAGCAAAATGTCGCCCTCTTATGCCCAATAACAATAGAGGAAGTGGACCAAGCTCTTCAGGAGACCCCCAAGTGCAAGGATCCAGGCCTCGACGGGTTCACAAGCGACTTTTTCCATCACTGTTAGCCGCTAATCAGAACAGAAGTTTGGGAAATCTTAGAGGATTCCCAAGCCACTGGCCAAATTCTCCAGGGTCTCAATGCCACTTTTATAACATTAATTCCCAAAGAGGGGCACGCACATCATC
Source organism: Picea glauca (assembly GCA_000966675.3). Lineage (NCBI taxonomy): Eukaryota > Viridiplantae > Streptophyta > Pinopsida > Pinales > Pinaceae > Picea > Picea glauca. The sequence goes on along the minus strand of JZKD02S2319141.1, from coordinate 251,158 downwards.
CCAAGAAGTTCAGACTGATAGCTCTATGCAATGCTATTTACAAGCTTCTTACCAAGGTCATAACCTGGAGACTCAAACCTATCTTACCAACTATAATTTCCCCGGAGAAATCAGGCTACGTGGAGGGGAGACAAATCCTAGACAGCGTCATCCTTGCCCATGAGGTGATCCACTCCCTGCAGAAGACCAAGACCCCAGGTATGCTCCTCAAATTAGACCTCTCTAAAGATTTTGACAAAATTAGCTGGGAGTATATGCAGGCAATGCTCTTAGCTTTTGGCTTCGATCAGAGCTGGGTAACTTGGATAGTAAATCTAACCTCTTCGGCTTTCTTTTCTATTCTTATCAATGGTGTCCTTTCGAATCCATTCTCCCCCTCCAGAGGGATTAGGCAAGGAGATCCCCTCTCCCCATTCATGTTCATTATCCTAGCCGAAGGCCTCAACAGATCCATTCACACAACCATTGACTCCAAACTCCTGACAGGTCTATCCTTGCATGGTATCTCCCCGCCTATCTTGCATAGCCAATTTGTTAATGACACCCTATTGATGGGTAGTCCCACAGTCCGAGAAGCCAGGTCCCTCCAGGATATTCTGCAAACCTTCGCTAACGCCTCGGGCCTGGACTGCAACAAGGATAAGTCCCAAATCTTCTTTTTCAACACCCCTCCTCCGGTCCAACGTCACATCTCTGGCCTCCTTGGTTTCAACATAAGCTCTCTTCCGTCCAAATACCTAGGCATACCCTTAATTGACAATGCCCACCGGAACTCCTCCTGGGAATACCTTCTTTCTTCCTTCTCCAAAAATCTCTCCTCCTTGACCTACAAAGCTCTCAATCTCCCCAGCTACCTCATCCTTCTCCAAGCCATTCTCTAAGCCCTCCCGATTTACACCTTCTCTGCGCTAGCTGCCCCGAAGGTCATCCTCACCACTATTAAAAGAATTCAGAGAAACTTCATTTGGCAAGGCCTCAACACAGGAAAGAAAATAGAGCTGGTTAGCTGGGACAAAATCTGTCGGCCCAAGGAGCAAGGAGGCTTGGGCTTGAAATATCCCTTCATCATGAACAAGGTGCTAAGAACCAAAATCCGGTGGCGATGGTTAAAAATCCCCGGGGACCTTTGGGCCCGACTTTGGAGGAATAAATATGCTCCGAGCGTGGTAAAGAAGAATCTAGTCCGCTGGAATGAGGATAGCCCAGGCTCTTTAATTTGGATGGCAGCTAAACAAAATCGACAACTAGTGACTGACAACACCTTCTGGGAAATCAGAAATGGAAAAACGACCCTATTTTGGCAGGACTCTTGGAAACAATGGCCGATTCTGAGCAAGGAGGACTGGGCCCCTACCATATGCAACTCATCCACTCGAGCAGGCCTAACAAAAGTCGCTGACTACTGGAGGGATACCCCCCTAGCGAACACATGGCGTCAATGGTCTTTGGATAGGGACAACATTGATTTGGAGGCAGGCGTGGACTTAACTCCGTGGAAAGAAGAGATGGCGAAGTGGAAAATTCCAAGCATAGCAGGGGAGGATATCTTAAGATGGGGATACAAACCACAAGGAAACTTCAACACAAAGGAGGCGTACCAGCTCAAGGCTCCTTTAGATCCTCTCCCTAACACGAAACAGTGGCACAAGCTGTGGAGTCTCAAGCATTGGCCAAAAATCACCCTCTTCCTCTGGCTCATGAATCACTCTAGCATCCTAACCTGGGATAATCTGGCGAGAAGGGGCTTTGCGGGCCCCTCTTTCTGCCTACTCTGTGAGGCGACAAAGGAAACTATGAATCACCTCCTCAACACTTGCCCTTATACAACTCAAATTTGGGATCAAGCGACGCTCATCATGCACACCTCGGACCGTTGTCGAGATAGCATACTGACTACAATCACAGAGTGGAGGGATCAATCTTTCCAATCCCCCCTCCTCAATCGGGTATGGAAACTACTACCGGGCTTTATCCTTTGGCAAACTTGGAAAGAAAGGAACTGAAGGCTCTTCAAAGATCGGTCCCTACCTTGGCAACATTGCTGGCATCAGTGCTGTCGGAACATCCAGGAGACTCTGCATCTTCAAGCGTGGTCTGGAGAGGACGCTAATAGCAACCAAGTTGAACTTCACATCCTTCGGTACTGGGCTCCCTCCTCCACCGCCACAGATCCTCCCCGTTCTCCCCAGTCCTGTCTCCCCAGCAACCCCTCCTTCTGGTCTCCTCCCCCAGAAGGTTTCCTCAAGATCAACTTTGATGGGGCCTCTAAGGGTAATCCGAGCCCTGCAGGGTATGGAATTGTTTTTTGCAATCATCAGGGGACCGTCCTTCTCATCAGCGCGGGCCCCATAGGAAATTCCACAAACAATGAAGTAGAGTTGTGGGGTCTCACCAGGGGATTGCAACTAGATATGAAAAATAAATTTACCAAGCTAATTGTGGAGGGCGATTCTCAAATCATCATCAACTTGCTGCAGAGAATTTTGAGTGGAGCCAACCCAGAGCGCATTTCTCCCAACTGGAGACTCTTTCATGGGCTGCAGATCATCTCGGACTCTCTACGACCAAATTTGACCCTCATCCTAGCTCACGTCAGATGGAAGGCGAATCAAGTTGCAGATGACCTGGCCAATATGGGAATCAACCAGGGCGAGCCGGAACTCGTATGCAACTCAGCCCTGGAACCTAATCATCCTCTACTCCAGCATTGCATACACAAAGCTAGGACAACATATGCTCCCTCGGATGGGGTGTTAGTGAGGGCCAACTGGCGAAGGCAAGAGCAAGGCGGGTGCCAACGATGCACGGAGCCACGTGACGGCCCGTGCCTCCGTCTGCCACCCTCCGAGAGTATTAATGGAGCTCTAATGGTGATGGGAGGGCATGTTTATTGGCCCCGTCCTCTGCATTTTGATATGGCTCGGGCGATTTCCTCTGCTCTTATTTTATGGTGTCAATGCTTCTACTGGTGGCTAGCAGATCTTCCTCCCCCGCCTCCATGGTCGACGTCTAACTAGTCCCTGGAGGCTCCCCACCACGACCTTCACTGCATGCACATGACGCCCAAGCATAGGAGGCGTCTGAGAGGGAAACAGCGGTGGGGTTCTCCATGGAGACCTCGGCAACCCTCCTTCTTCTCGCGCGAATTGTCTCCCTCTGCACCTTCCCGTCACCTCCAGGAGGCACAGTCCAACCACACTCCTCCATCTCCACCGATTGCAAGCTTGAACTCCCTGGAATTGATCCCCCAGTCACCTTGTTTTTCGCTGCGTCTACTCCTTGCTCCCACCGGGACTGAACCGCAATCCACTTAGCACTCGGCTTTCCGTAGTACCTTAGGCGAAGAGCCACCACCTCCGAAGTGGGCATCTAGAAGCTCTGGGACCCCGTCCGTTGACGCAACCATGAGCGAGCAGGTTAAATATAAATTGGGCATTCTCTATGGCCTAGTATTTGAGCTTCGCTAGGGCGTCGAGGACCTGCAATTCTGACTGCAGCTGTCGAATGATAAGGTCACACTCTTCCTCCATCTCCTTTCCTCGCTGCATGAAACCTTCCTCTCGACCCTGGTAGATGCAGACACCGCCGATGGTGAGGCAAAGGAGAGCGCGACTCCAACACTGGCACAGGGCGCAGCCACCACGACTGGAGATGTGGTCATGCAGGGTGCAGCAGAACCATCCCTAAAGGTCACTGGGAGTGCAACCGTGGCTGAGCAAGACATTGTGAGGCACGACCGTGGAGCCGAGAAGAAGGAGGAGTTCGAGATGCAGTGGGGCGATGGGATGACAATTGTAGAGGAGGAACCTTGGACAGGCGACCTCAACGCCACCTGGCCAGGTTACGCACCAAGTGTCTAGTTTATGTTTGTTTAGAAGTCTTGTTATCTGTCTGTTGCTTTAGAGGGAGCTTCACCCTATTTTTAGACATTACACTGTATGGTTTTTACTTTGTTCAAGCTGACTAGGCTGCTGACTGGGCTGGTTTCCCCTCTGTTGGGGCAGTCCAGAAATCTCAGTAGACCAAATACTATGTTTTGTAACTCTTTTTTGCTTCTAGCAGGCTCCTAATATAATATATTTCTTACTTACAAAAAAAAAAAATACAATATGTATATATCTAAAGTTTGGGCGAAAATTTCATTGAATTTTATATTCTTATAAAATTATGGTGAATCTTTCAGTAAACTATAAAAAATTTCAAATCCTTCTTTGAATTAGAAAACCTTGTAAATTCTTGGTGAATCTTTTACTAAATTATAAAAAATTGTGAAGTCCTGGATTCTTTTTTGATAAAGTATATAACCATATATAATAATAGGAAAATATATTCATCAAATTGTAATATACTCATTTTACATGTTTGGAAAAAAACACATAATTTGTCCCTTCTTCAGTCAATGCTGCAAGCATCACGGGTTGTGTTTGTCAATGTTCTTAAAATACACTCTTTCATATCCCTCCATCATTTTTGAGGATATTTCACCACAAAGTTCGTATATGTATTGATCTTGACCACCACTTCTATCATGATAAATAGATACTAACCTTTTCTCTATCACTTCTATTATGGATTCTTTATTATTGACTCATCGATTACGAACGGTTTTTCAATTTCATCCGAGGATGTTACTGAATAAGAGGCAACATATTTTTTCCAATAAAAACTCCATATGTATAAGAATATTGATAGGTCACATTCCATGCATGAATTCCTCTCTAATCATTCATTTGTACAAAAAAAATACCCCTTTCTAATGAAGAGAGGTCATTTAGATCCATTATATTTTTGTTGGCTTATAAAATATGTTAAAATACATGTAAATTTGCAACAAATGTTGGGCACAGGCTACGAATTAGAAGCATAGGGAAGAAAAACAACCATTGAACATAAATGTCAACTATTGGCTACAAATGATACCATAAAAACCTCTTCTGGGTATAAACTTAGACCTAAAAATTGTAAATTAGATTTTTGGTTATAATAAATGCAATTTGAAATGATGTGTCACAATATTTTCCATGCATATATGACATGGACATAAGGTAATATGACACGAAATGTATGATCAGTAGAAAAAAATTTAGAAATGAAATATGAAAAGAAAACCACTTTAACAATATGCTAACACAAAAAAAGAATGATTGGCTCAATATGAAGGTTAGCCTACCCTAGTAGAAATCACTAATTTTTGACATGTAATGGTGTTATCAAGTCTCTAAATAATGACTCATGAATAACATAAATATTGATTCAAAAGAAAAATACATAATATCAATTTTCAATTTAAACTCAAAATGTGTAATACATGAACATTCATATCATATTTCATTCATAAGATCCACTTTAGTTTAGGCTCAAAATACATAAAAATAGTTTTGAAAGTAGGCTCAAAAAATAGGACATTATCAATCCTCCTATACTAAAAGCCTAGAATATTGGTTGACATTTGAATTCAGAAAATTTCGTAGATGATTTCATACTCACTTCAGATTTTCCATGGACTCTTGCACTAAGAGATATTTAAAAAAAAATCCTAGCTAATGTTTTTTACTTTACTCATCACAACTAATTGTATTCTACTAAGTTGTAACCTTCTTAGAGATAAAATGTAGAGATGATTTATAAAACATTTTGCAATATATAATTGATCACTTAATAAAAGTGTGAAATTCCTTTTAGTTTAGCCTACTATACTTGGTATACAATCAAATTTCACAAAATGTTTGACCTGACCATACCCCTCAATATAAAATATAACTAGAAGGAAACTAGTTGTTTGAAGCACTACCTAAAACAACAAGCTCAACAATATGTACCTCAACACACTTAAAAACTTTAAAGGATGGTTGGAATTGATCCAATTATCATATTCTAAGCATGGACCTCCCCATTTTCTAGCATGACATGCAATCAAATTAAATAAGATGTACCCTCGAATGGGATGACATATGGCATACATGCACCGGGTGTAGTTAACGCCCCTCGCCGCCATCCTTCCTCCCCATATATTCAGTATGTGCAAAATTCAATTGGGAAGGATGGTAGTGCGCATGCGTAAGGAGTAAGTTTTAATGGAGAACATACAACGAATGTCAAGGTCTCACAGAGAAGGTACGTGAACGGTAAGAGCCATCAATTCGGTCTTTAAGAAGATTATCCTTGTCATCTCAACTGCTTTTATGGAGGTAAGGAATGGCTATTTCCATTTCTTTCTAGATTGGTTGTCATTTTTCCTCTCCCCTCATTTTTTAGCCTTCTTGCATTCTCCTCCCATTTGGGCTATCATTTTGTCCCCTCCTTTCCAATGCCACATGAATGGGGTAAGCCAAAGCGTGGGTCAGCCTATTACATATTTTTAGCTCAATATCATAGACCTGGTCCCTTCTCGGCTCCTATTCCCCCTCCCATCACTTCCATAAGACTTGTTGGTCCTCCCTTGTCTGATCAAAACTAGGTTGAAGAATAAAATGCAATGAATTATGTGGAGGAGGAGATTCCTCTGGTGCCTCCTCAAGCACCTATGGATTCTCTCTTTCTCTCTACCTCAGACCTTCAGGAACTGCCTCAAAATTCTGGACCACTTCCTCAAATTGTTGACCCTACGTTATATGTGGTTAGATGTCTGATTGAGGAAGAGACCCCTCCATAGTGGCACGAGGAAATAATTATGGCGACAACGCAATTTGTTTATGTGCCTCAACCTATTGCAACCTATAAGACAGACACACCCAACACTCACCATTTCTAGGAAGAACATCTACATGTCATCTTCAAAATGCAACAGGACATGGTTGATCAACTTCACCGCCAAGATATCCTCATATGTCGCTTGGATGCTTTGTTCAATTCTCTTTCAGGTGAACCTTCCAAGCAAAGGTGTCTGACCTGTTTTCAACCATATGTATTCTCTCTTGCATGACCACACTCTCCCAATGATGATGGCAACCTGGGTTCGCCTACTGTTTAGTTTTATTTCCAATTGTTATGTTTCCAGGTCTAGAGAGGCAATAACTACATTTATGTTTAGGACTAGTTGTGTTTACTAGTTCTTCTCAAATGTTAACAAAAAAATGAATACTTGTTCTTGCTGGCCACCTGTTTTGGTTTCCATATGTATGGAATAATAGGCAACAATCTTACCCATGTGTACTTATATGAAGATTCTTTAAGGAAATACAATTTTTATTTACAAAAAAAAATTAAATATCTATATAAGAGAAATATAATAAGCTACCTCTCAGAAAACATTAAAATGAATTATAACGCCATTTTCAATTTAAAAAAATGTCCACTTAATATTAACGATCATGATTCATGTTTATCTAATCACAATTCATAGATTGTATCCCCATTCATGTTTACAAATAACACTTGAGGTCTCACATTATTATGTGATCAAAGACTAAAGTTCATTAAGAAATTTATGAATACAGTCAAAAGCCGAGAGGCTACATTTATTTCTTTTTCTTGATATTGGAATCAAAATCATAATTTCATCAGAACAATGTTAGTATCATGCTAATAGGGTTCATATGATGAACATATATGAACCTAGTTCATAGACAATTTTTTCTCTTTGCTTAGCTACACAGATCTCATTTCCCTTTTTGAATACTAATAAGTCTATTCAAAGAAAATATAAAATAAATATTGTATATTCTAAAAGATGAATGTTCTTAAGTCATGCCACAAAATGAAAATAATAAAAACATCTTTCCTTGAACCATTAAATATATAAAGAAAACAATAAATTTTTTGGAAAACACATTGAATGCTCATAGAATAATCAAGTCTATATATTAATCCAAATAGCATATGTTTCTCAAATAAACATGAAAAAAGAAGAAAAAATGGGTTTTGACTCAAAAAAGGTATTTAACTTTAACTCAAACCCTCGAATCAATGGAAATCAAATGAAACCAATCATGCAAAATAAAAAAGAGTCCAATAAAGCATAAAATGAGACCTAAAAGAATTCAAGGTACAAACACAATCTTTAAGCAAAATAAACCCAAACTTCCAAACATGAAAGAATGCTCCAAACCCAAGGAACAAACAAACCATTAGAATTTTCCAAGATATCAGAGGTACACATCAAAGCAGTTTCATGTACTTGAAAGAGAGCATTCTTGCTTAAAGGAAGTCTTATTAAATTAGTTGTATATCCTTTAATATATGAACTCTATTTATGTGAAGATCTAGGTCCCAATTTCATTAAATTCCAACTTAATTTCCTATCAAAAGAAAAAAAGAGACAATGCAATAGTCAAATATCAAAACATTAATCTTCAAATAACTTGCATCAATGAAATATTACTATGGAAAGTACAAAATACAAAACCTATTTTTACCTAAAATTCAACCTGAAATTGGCATTTAGTAATATTTATAGGATAAATAATTTCCAACCTACTCCAAAAATAAAAGCACAAAAAATTCAATCAAATAACAAGAATCATATAATTTGTTCTATTAAGTTAACTATTTCTTGCACCACCAATTGAACATGTATACCAAAATAAGAGTCCCTTGGGTCCTCATGTATATTATATTAGATAGAATAAGAGGGTATATCAATTTCCCAATCCTCATCTTTGTCTTCATTTTTTACATTCTGAACATGATCTTCTCTAGATCGACTATCATTATGAGCCTCTAAAACATTATGTTCCATATCAAATTTATTAGAGAAATTTGTTATACTATTTTCTTGCCTTCTATCATAATGTGATTGCAAGAGAGCTAGTGAACATTCAAATGGAAAATTCCTAATTTCATACTTTGTTACATATAATATTAAACTTGTATCCATCTGTTTATCAAGCTTGTTCATCAAATTCGAATTCAAGAATGATAGTGCACTAAACATGATCTTATTACCCACTTATCCCAAAATCATGGTTTGACATAAATAAACTAATTTGAAATATTTCGATATGTTTTGTGGTAGGTATTGTATATAACCTAAAATAGTCCATAATATTATTATTGCCCCATTTTATAAAGGATTATCGAAAACATGAAATTTATTCCATAGTGTTTCAACAAAGCATGTGTCTTTTTGAAACAATTTTGATGAACTAAAATACCTCGAATTTGTTCTCCATGTATCTCAACGTTTTGGAAAAAGCGACACACTAAAGTTTTTAATTTTGATAGAAAGTCAACTTTTAGAGTGGTTTATTTTTTTTTATCATTCCAGTATTGAGTATTGAGGGTAGAGCAGAGACATGGCCTCCAAATTCATATTGATGAAACCATTCTCTATATATTTGGTGCTAATTATTTTGTAATTTCTATCAAGTCACATCTCACTAAGATTACACCATTGCCGAATTGGTCTCTTGACACATGACACTCTTTAGTGATTTGTCTTGTCTTACAAATATGATGAAAGGGAACCATATACCCACACAATGCCATACATAGTATCCATTTTCCATCAAACTTAAAAATAACTTTAGTATTTTTTATATTGATTATCTTAGTCCAACTTGTAAATCATGGACCTATAAAATACTTTGGAATCATATAAAAATTATGCAATGCAAGGAATTTGATGTAGATAGGAATGCCTAATATGGAATTTACCATATAAATTCTCATTTAGATCCATGAAGTATTATCAATAGTCGTAACATCATTCAAAGACAATGACAAAAGCCTAGCATTTTCAATCTTCTATTTCTTATTGTCCTTTTGTACTTTATCTAGATATCTTTCTCATTCCCAACCACTCATTATAGACCAATGAGAAGATGGAAAATTTGACACTTGAAGAAAACATGGATATTTTATGTAATCTAGATAACTTGTCATAGGACAACCTCTAAATAGGATGTGAAATACATTTCTTAATTAAATCATCTTGGATAACAATTTTTTTTACATCATCTCTCCAAATAGAAATACAATGGTTCCTCAACTTGCCTCAAATTTTCCTATACTTATTAAGTATTTCTTATATTCTTATTCATATTTGACATGTCAACATTCCTTGGAAGATTTCCATCTGATAATAGATTTCTCCTCATATTTTACAATTTCATTATCATACATTTTTCCTACATGGTTCTCTGTTCCCAACGATACGAAAACTTCTTCTTTGCACACACAAGTGCAAGTCAAATATTGATGGGAAAGCTTGTAACAAAGAATGGGCAAGAAAGGGTGTTACTTTCCACAAGGACAAGGACAAAGACAAGGCCAAATTACCCATGAAGCACCTTTCCTCTTCCCCTATTGTGGTATGCATTTCTTTTCTATTCATTCTTTTACATAATCATAGACATACTATGGAAACATATAAAAAACATGTAAAAAACATACCACAATCCTAGTCCATTATCGAGGCTCATACACATTCATTAGTTGGGCCTAGGCCTTGAGCTCTACACTAAAAAAATTTACAATGCATATCGCATTTCTACAATGCAATATCAATATCACATAACCTATATCGATTGACTCCCATCACACAAACCACTTAATACAAACAATACATGATTTAACATATTATAATTCGACAGTCGAAACCGAGATATTACAATAGAAAAATCTATTTATTCTAACACAAACATGAAAAACAATGATGTCATTGTTTCTAAAGTGTCATCACAAATAAACAATATTTCTTAGGCTCAATGTTTCCAAATTTGTTCAAACATATAGTATGTGTTTTTTATGCAAATTATGTTTGCTAATTTTAATTGCATTAAAACTATTCATGCATTTTGTGGATCTTTATTTCCACTTTTAGAGCCTCATTAGCTTACATAAATTCACATAAAAATTTAGTCATATGTCAAGCTAACATTTCTTACCTAGTTGTGTAAGTAAGACAATTGTATATGTCTAAGATTCTAGATCTATTTTTCATCCTCTTTTCTTATGACAATAAGACTCACGAAACACTTTATATAAATAAAATCTGAAAAACTTATCAAATTAATAAAAAAAAATTAGAAAACTTTACATATTTTCCACCACATAGTGGGAAGTTGTCATTCTTTCCATCACAAAGTGGGAAGTTGTCATTCAACACTCTCAAGAGATCTTTTAACAAGATCAATCAGCTAAGCACTCTCTCTGCTCGACCAATGAAGATTGATTCAAACTTGATCGAGTCGTTGTATCTCAGAGGTAGGTCTTGATTGAGCACATAAGATAGGTCTACTTGAATTGGGTAGGGAGGGATGGACGTATAACACACACATAACACATAGAGTGTTTTTAGCACCAGGGTAAGGATAATGTCTAATTGAAAGAACACCCAACGATCCAAGAAAGCACAAGGATGTGATCGTAGTAGAATGATTCATTCCATTAACCTATCAATCAATGACAAAGAATATATTTGACCAAGAACTACATAGAAAAATAACTTACCAATAAATAGATATGTGGATTTTTTTATAAAAAATTTAAATCCTAATCCATATTTCAATAACAATAGATATTAGAAAAAGTCAATCTCCTTTGGCTTCCCATATTATCATCTATGATACCCATTTTATGAAGCATTTACACCTACTTTATAAACTATTTATGTCATCCATTTTATGAAGCATTTACACCTACTTTATAAACTATTTATGACATCCATTTATGAAGTATTATACCTTTGTGATTGGCTTTCCATAATAATTGAAATTCTCATTTATGATACCCATTTTATGAAGCATAGTCAACTATTTTACGAAGTATTGATACAGTTATGATAAGAGCATGTTTATTTCATAAAAAAATTTAAAAAAATGAGATATTAGTAATATACATCCTTAATATGGTAAAATACATAATATTCAAATCCAAATTTATATTTTTATATGGTAAAATACATAATATTCAAATCCAAATTTATATTTTTATATGGTAAAATACATAATATTCAAATCCAAATTTATATTTTTATAATTTATTTTAGAGAGTTTGAGTGATTGAAAAGTTGTTAAGAACATTGTTACTTTTCCCTCTCATTTATGATACCCATTTTATGAAGCATTGTCGGCTATTTTATGAATCCAAATTTATATTTTCATAATTTATTTTAGAGAGTTTGAATGATTGAAAAGTTGTTAAGAACATTGTTATTTTTCCCTCTCATTTATGATACCCATTTTATGAAGCATTGTCAACTATTTTATAAAGTGATTATACCGTTGTGATAAGAACATGTTTATTTTATAGAAAATTAAAAAAATGAGAAAATCCAAATCTGCATTTTTATAATTTATTTTAGAGATTTTGAGTGATTGAAGACTTGTTAAGAACATTGTTACTTTTCCCTCTCATTTATGATACCCATTTTATGAAGCATTGTCAACTATTTTATGAAGTATCGATACCTTTGTGATAAGAACATGTTTATTTTATAGAAAATTAAAAAAATTGAGATATTGATAAGATACATCTTTAACATGGTAAAATATATAATATTCAAATCCAAATTTATATTTTTATAATTTATTTTAGATCATATAAATTGAGTGTAGTTTGAATGATTAAAAAGTTGTTAAAATCATTATTACTTTTTAACATTTAAATCTAAATTTTAATTTGTAACATGTTTTCTTTATGTGAATTAATCTTTGATAAACTATATATTAATGACAAACTAAAGTCTTTATTCTTTGTAATAAAAACTTATAAAATTCCTTTAGCCATCACTGCGTCATATAAATGTTTATATAAAATTCATTTAACCATCACTACATCATATATAAATGTTTATATAAAATTCGTTTAACCATCACTGCATCATATAAATATTTAAATCGATAATACTCTTTGTTTTATTGAATCTTATAGAAATTCATTTAGCCATGAGTACCTCATATAAAAATTTATATTCATGCTTACAACTCAATAAGTTCCACCTTTTTGAATTATTTATGCACTTCATCATCATATCCAATCTTCTATTTATATATTTGTTATAAATACAATATATTTCCCTCGGTAAAAGAGATGTCCCGTGGAACATGACACAACAGAATGTTGTTTGCATCTTTGAGAAAGAGGTGAGAAAAACGAGTGGCTCATGTTCCTTTGAATTATTATACAGATTCTATATATAATAATAATAATAATAATCTATTTTTAAGGTTACGGTCAAACCACACCAAATTGGTGTATGAGATTTCTTTGTTTGTGGGACAAGGGACCCCCTCCACACCAAATTGGTGTATGAGACCCCCTTGTTTGTGGTACAAGGGACCCCCCTCCATCCAGGAGGTATACATACCCTACTCTCCTCTGAATTTGAACTTGTAACCTTTTAAGAGGAAATACATGTTCTTAACTATTATGCCCACTCAAACCGTATATGTTTAAAAAGATTCAATATCAGTTCATTACCTTTCAAGAAAATTAATTTTTTTTTTTAATTTATTAAAAATTTAAATTATTTTTAATAACGTCAAATAAGTAGTAAAGGGGTTTATAATTAACTTTAGTTGGACAAGAAAATTGTATTTTGAATGTTTGGTGCTCAATTTAAGGTATTGAAAGCAAATTCATTTCAAAAATAAAATTAAATTTAGTCCATGAACATGAAAATTTATATTTACTTTTAAATGTAATGCTAAATTTCAACCTTGTTAGAAATTGAAAAAAGTTTTAATGTTTAAACTTTTGTGAATTACTAAAATAATAATTATATAATTTAAATAATTATATTGTGTTGTAGTAATAATATAGATATTAATTAATAATAACATATAATATTGATGATGATGATTATTGGGATCAACATTGATTTATCAGATTTTGAAAAATAGATAAGAAATTGTTTGGTTTTCTTTAAAATTTTATTTTTTTGTTCAAAAAGATTATGAGATAAGCATGTACATTAAAAGCTTAAGAATGTCACTATTATACACTCTGAGTGGGCCTAATGGTTAAGAACACGTGTTTCCTCTTAAGAGGTCACAGGTTCAAATCTAGAGGGGGGTAGGGTATGTATACCTTCGTAGATTTTACCACTCAAATCGCTTGGTGGAGGCGGGGTCCCTTGTCCCACAAACAAGGGGGTCTCATACACCAATTTGGTGTGATGGATTTGTCGTGACCTTAAAAATAGATTATTATTATTATTATTATTTGTCGTGACCTTAAGTAGGACATTTTAAGACAAAGTGTCTTTCATCTTCATCCCTCTTAGTCTAAGAAAATGACAAATTATTTTAATAGAGAGTTAGCAATGATAATTGTTTAAACCATATTTTTTATAAATTATATTATTTTCTCTTATATAATAATAAGTATAGTTTACAATATAGTTGGAATTTTAATTATTGCAATATGTCATATTTATAGTTTAGTTTTTAGTACAATGCAATTATTAACAAGTGTCACTTGTCCAAAAACAATTGGCACATAGATTTGAATTCACTTATAAGTTTGAATTACAACATTGCATGTATGAGGTGAAGTGGTAAGACATTACTTATCAAAATTACTTTAAATATATCAATTTTCACCTAAAATTTAATAAAACAATATTTAAAATAAATAAATAAATATATATATATACAAATAAAATATTTGTCTGCTAGATATAAAATATTATATTTTCTTCATAAAATTGAAGTCACACAAAATAAAACAACTATTATAACTATAAATTTTGTGACGAGATCATTAAAAATAAATAAATGTTTGATATTACAAGCTTGATATTCTCTTGCTTTTACAACTTCGATATATAGTACATCTCTTCAATGGTCATTTCCTCTAGATCTAACATTGAGTTGGAACTCTTGGGAATGTGATCCTTCCACCTATCATTTATAAGTTGGCCATTTGCCTTCATTAAATCCTCAACTATGAGCCTCAGAGTTGTCAATTTGGCTTGCAAGAAAATATCTACTACAATATAACTTGACTACAACAAAAAGGCATAAAAAAAAACTGTTGAATACTATTAAAAGGAATTAGCACCAAAACTTATCCACAATACAACAAATTAATGAAAGAGTCTCTAAATTGCTTGATTCGTAGTCTAAATGTTATACAAAATGATTCTTCTCTAACGATTTTTTCCGAGAACATTTCCCCAAAATCCAGTAAGAAATTGCTAGATCCACATATTTGAGTGATTATTTCTCTATAATCCGAGTGGCCCGTGGGTTTTTCAACATGTTGAGTTCATTTCTGCATTCAGAAATGGATTTTAAACAACAAAATCTAATAATTTCATGCATATTTATGGCGTTGGATTCCGGTGAAAAAAACCATTTCATAGAACATTTAGACAACATCGATTCTAAATGGCCCGATTCAAGGATTAGTTAGTATTATTCATTTTGAGAATAGGAAAATTTATTCACTAAAAAGGAGGAGGATAAAGAGGAATTCTAAAGAGCATGGAAATTCTTATTGAACATATTTCTAACTATTTAAAATTATAAATAAAATTAACATGTTTTTAGGAAAGTGAAAGTATGAAACCACAAGCCAACCATGTTCAACAAAAAAATGTTAAATTTCTTCTTCAATTATTTTTTTTCACCTTCTTCAAATCTAAAATTGAGGAAAGAAAAAAACACCAAAATCCATCCTAGCAAATAAAAACTAAGTGCTCTTATTGATATTACCAATAACTTTGAGTTTCTTCCTATAGAAGAATAAGTCGAATCAAACAAAACCTAATAGATTCTGTAAATGTGTCTCTGTACTACAAATTTTAAAGGTGAGGTTGTGGTGTCTACTTTCTAATATAATGCAGGTGTGTCCTTACTTCCATTAGTACTTACCACCCTGTTTGCATGCTCAAAAAAACATCTTATCCATCCACCATATGTTCTCACCAACCACAAATTAGAATCCCTTGATACAATTTTAGATGAAGCCCAAAATGGACTCATAATATATTCCAACATTTATTTAGAGATTGTATTTTGTAACTCAAATATCTTGTAACTAAAATAGCCAAGATGTAATAGAAATTTTTCTAGCATTTTTTCAAGGCATACTGAACAATATGCAACTACTAGGTATGTGCAAGCTAATGATGGTCTCTAATGATGTGTTAGTGGCAATGAAAATATGGAGAAAAAAAAATATGTTAACTTGGAGTGATTATTCAAGGTAATTTTACAATGAATTTGAGTATGGTGTAAGAATATGAAACGTAGGAAAATGCATTAGATTTCCAAATATACAACTTTTATTCATAGAAAGTGCAAATAACTATGTGAAATGTGATTTTTTCTAGAAGTGGTATATTATTTTTCGAGTAAAATATAAGGTATGTGTCTTTGTTCGTGCAGGTGTTGAGTACCTTAACTATGGAATTTTATTCCAATTTTTTTTATAATTGTAGAGAACTCGTTTTTCTAGTGCGATCTATTTTTTTGAAATTTATAATATTAATTATATATATATATATATATATATGTATATTTGAAATTATGAAAGTCAATATATTCTTGAAATTACAATGCCTTTTGTTCATGCTGACTAAGAGGGTCTCAACATGATAAAAAAAATCTCCTTTTTTTCATATCTCATAGATTTTGGTCTCCTCTAGTCCCGCATATAACTCATTTTAGAAATGGTTAAGCTAAAAAAAAATTATAACATAAATAAGAGAGGTATGTATTCTAGTATTTTAATATATGAGAAGACAAAAATAGATTAAAAATAGTAAAAAATATTAATTAAAAAAATACTATATTTTTGGAATTTGCATAGCCGACACTATCTTTATCTATAGTTTCATCAACAAATAAATTGTGTATCCTATATAAAAATAATGTCAAAAGGAAATATATAGAGAGGTATTCCCAAAAATGGAGTTTTTTTATCAATTGGTAGACTGAACCACTAGGTTTTTCATCTCGAACCTAAATCTGACAAAACCAAGTCAGCATACACATAAGATGAAGTTGTTAATATCTATGAAAAAAAATTGAATTCAAAAGAACACACACACATTCATAAGAGAGTGCATGCACTCTAGGAACACACACACACATTATTTATAGTGCAAACATGCCCTAGGAATGCACATGTGTTCCTAATAGTGCACACAGGCTCTTATATTCTATTTCTTATTTTCCATTCCCCCTGTCTCTCTCTCTCTCTATCTATATCTCTCTCCCATACATCTACTCTTGTCTCCCCCACACTTTGAATTCTCCTCCTTCTCTCTCCCCCCTTTCTCTCTTTACCTCTCTCTACCTCCCTTCCCTCTCTCTCTCTCTCTCCCTCCCTTCCTCGCAATATCTCTCTCCCTCCCTTCC